>JBBJLS010073340.1:0-29090 GCA_037577275.1 Bryconaethiops microstoma
TGTTTTGTTTTTTCTGTCACATTCTGGTTTTGTTTTCATGTTCCATGTGACTTTTGTTTTTGCTTCGATTCTCTGTCATGCCTTGCCCTGTTCCACGTGGTTTTTGTCTTGACCTCCTGTTAACATTTGCACATATCTGTTTGTAACCTTGCCTTGTCACAGCTGCTCCTGATTCACCCTTTTGTGAAAATACCCTTGACTTTGTGTTTGTCCACTTGTGTTTAGCCTTTACCTTTGTTCCTGTCATGCTATTCCCTCAAAGATCCCTCCTGTTCCTTCTGCTCTGTTTTTTTTTTTTGGAACAGCTAATTTATGTCATAGTTCCAATTTATTTTTCAGTACTTATTTCTAGTTTATATCATTTGTATTTTTTCTTGTTCTATAAAATCTCCAGTCCTATCCCCATTCTTCAGGAAGGATGGTGGAACATGTATTAATGATTTTCATACCTGGAAGTAAATTGGATTTCAAGTCAGCATTTATTTAAGTGTTTTTTTGTGTTTTAATGCAGAGGCAAATCTTTCGCTGATGGCAGTCTTTTAATGACATTTTATGTAGATGGGGGTTCTCCTCACTCATGCTCTCTTTATTAACTCTCTCTCAATTCTTTAAAAGTATCTGCTGGTGGAATGACCACCAGGGGTCCTGCAAAAACAGTATGTTTTTAAACAGTGAATGTGTAACAAGCTTGACAGCCTTAGAAAATGTGGAATTGTATATAACAAGATATATATTTTGACGCCGGAAGTCTAATGCATCTAACGGTAAGGCTTCTGAGCATATTAAATCTGACATTATATGATTATAAACTTTGGCTTTATTCCATAAGACTGGCACTGGCATACCTTATCAAATCACATGTACTGCTGCAGTATTCCTATGCTGCTGAAGATTAAAGAGTAAAATACATAATATAATATCTAATGTAATATGGAATATGACAGTGAGTAACATTTTGGGATCTATACATATAATGTTGAATTAAATCTTTTTATTACATACATATATATTTGGATTTAATTTAATATTCTTATTATGACATTTATTAACATTATGGTGGATGTTCTAGCTGCAGTGAGGCTAACAGATTTGAGCATTTGGGCAGTGTTGGACTAAAGGCTTAATGAACACACACACATACACACATGGCCACACACTGCTGAGTAAGAAAGGAGACATGCTGCGAAACACAAGATGCCATTCTGAGTCAGACCATGCTCAAACATAAACACACACACACACACACACACACACACACACACACACACACACACACACACACCTCTTAATAAACACAAACATTAGTCCTTAGGAACCTTTTTTGCATTTAGATAAATAATACTCAGTCATCGCTTCCAGTTTATTTCCTATTATAACAGAAAAAACAAAAACCCTCAGTGGTGAGCACTCTCCATAAAAGCCCATTTGAGCTGTCGGTGAAGAACAATTTACTGCAAATGAAGCATCTACATGCTGAATCTATTCTTTACTTTATCAAGTGATTTATTTTTTCTTCAACTAAGGAACTGAATAAATAGGTAGAAAATTGTCATTTGAAGCACCAACAAATAACCTTTTTATAATAGACAATTGCTATTATAAGAGCATTTTATTTCCTTCAACTGTTCAAGGCCACATATGGCTTGGAGTAGAGGATGTGTAACCGACACTGAAAAATAAAGAGGCCAAAAAGAGTTAATTGGACTGATGCCATTAAAGAACCACTTCTGGTTCCCTGAACGATCTTTCATTTGATAGTTCTTTGCTTGGTTTATGTATTCCATAATCCAAAAAGACAAATAATCTGTGATACACACTTAATTCCACGGTGAATTCAAAGGCAGCAGATAGTATCTACTGCATATACTATACACACAGTAACTCTAAAAGGCCATTCAATTATTTGAAATGAGAAACAAATGATAAATGATTATAAAATATAAAATAATATAATATTATCAAATAAACTTCACTAAACCATTTCTTAATTGCACATTTAAAATCCTACAAACTTGGCCACCACCAAACTGAACATGTTACCAAATAAATAAAAGAATCTCAGCACATTTTACTTTAAAGCATAGGAGTACACAATCGGTGGACTATGAATATAAGGAAAAGCCCCATTACATGAATTCATGTATATTTTATTATACTTTAATTTATACTTTGTTATTATAATGAATAATTTTAGTTTTTGAACAGGCTCTTCTGTTTATGAACTCACCTTTTTGTTTATATTTATAATTACACAGTAAAGGACATTATTTTTGTAAATTTGCACTGGACCTTTATTACATTTGTGACATGTATAAACCCATTCCTGTATAAACAGGAAATATTTTTAGGTATTTTTAGGCCAATTATTTTTAGGTATTAACAGAGGAATGTCTAAATTACTGTCTATTAAAAATCAACAATCCACGAGGGATTAGGCTGAAAAAAAGCAAGACTATTTCTTCAAAGAACCAATTAAAACCTGCTTTTTGGCAGCTGAAATTGGCTCATCTGTGGCATCACTCTAAAGAATCTTTCAGGCACCTTAAATTTCAGAAGGGCATGGAAACCAAAACATCACTGCTATTCCTTTTAATTGTAAACATACTTAACAATGGACTGTGACTATGTTCCTTCCACACACTTCCTTTTGCACCTTCTCAGAAGACTTCATATTGCATCTCAGGCAACAGTACATTCACATGGTGGAATGCATTTCAGTTTGCTTCCCATCCATTTCCCTACACAATCAAGAACCTGGTAATTCCAGAGCATCTAATTTTCTGGATGGAGAGAGCTGTTGATCACTGCTCTCTGCAGAGTGTTTTAAAGTGACAAGGGACAGGCTCAGCCTCAGCTCAGTAATCAGTCTGAGGGCTCTTCATTTTGCGAGATGGGAGTATGACAGAAAAAAGCCCCCTCAGTGAAGACTTCTGTCAAGTTTGCCAGAGGCACTGTGAAAGTTCAAACTGTAAGCACGATCTCATGGAATACAGAGCTCTGTTTAATGTAGATAAATACATGAATAAATAAATGCTCATATGTATGCCAAAGGAAAAGCCCTTGGTGTATTTCCGTACTGATGAATAAATGCATTATTTGCTTCAGCATGCTGATGTAAATATTGATTTAATGACCACACAACAAATGAAGGGCTCTATTCTAATATATGTGTGTTAAATTTCGGTAGTTAGAGAGCCATTCCACCCATGTGTCAAAATCTTTGCTTATTTTCTTTTTGAGGTTTTTTCAAGAGTGAGCGAAAAAGCATAATACTACAAAAGATAGTAAGTATTTTAAAATTAGGCTCCATGTTAGCTGTCTAGGGGTTGACTCTACATTTCTACACTAAGCAAACCATACTTCATAGAATTTAATAGATTTTTTTCATGGAAACGAATGGACATTGTAGTAGAAATTACTTCATATTTAAATCAAATAACATTTTGCTTGCTAAACCAAAGGTCCTGGAGCATTACTTGGGCACTAGTCTAAAGCAAAGTCAAATGTTCTGTAAAGGCAAATTCACTTTTAAGTGGTCATTTGTCAGTCAAGGGGAGCAATAATGTCACGTTGAGATGCAGCAAAACCTAATTGGAATGCACAGCCATGACTTGGAACATGGCCATATGAACATGCATCTCAAGTAGCATTCCATGCAGCGTTACGCCTAGAATTCATTGTATGATTTTGGGCTGTCTTAGACAAAAGATGACAGTCCTGAAACAATCACAGTGATTTTTTTGGTTCTGGCTCCTAAATGTAAAGTGATCATTTGTCATACATGAACACACTGTAGCACAGAAATTCTTCCTCTGCATTTAACCCATTCACCAAGTGAAGCAGCAGGCAGCCAGGGACACAGCGCCTGGGGAGCAGTGTGTGGTAACTTGCTCGGTACCTCAGTGATTACACTTGCAGATTCAAACCCACAACCTTCTGATTGTAAATGCAACTTCCTAACCACTAGGCCACCAACAGCCAGGCTTATATGGTGGTTCTACGTCGTACTGTGACAGGTTCAAAGACAGCCGTTGTCATCGTCTTCAGACTAAAGATAGCCTGCGGTTATCTTTTGAAAATGTCCGAAATTTAGGATAACCATCTCACAGTGTGTGTGTGTACTGCTACAAACTATGTCTACCGACTAGCCAATGAAATGTAACATGAAATTACATATTTATCAAAGCAACAAAGTGAGAAACAAAGGAATATTGATAGGTGGGACCGCCTCTTATTTGGATTTTTCACACATTAAATCCAAAAATTGCCAGAGAACAAGTTATCTTGTCCTGTGAACACACCTAGCACTTGTGTCATAGCTTACGATTGAATAGGTATCCTCTTCGTACAGTCTGCATACCTTTGTACATACATTTGTACCATCATACAATCTACACACGTGTCGTACCCAAGTTTATTAGATCCATTTCACACAGTGTGATTTGTAATGATTTTATAAGATTGCTGAAATCACATACTCTATAGAAGGCATTGAGTCCCCAAGACTAGGCCTATGTTTAGTAAAAATTTGTAGGCAAAAATGTAATTAACGTATTTTAGTTGAAAAACATATTGGTATTTTGTCTCTTACATCTCATTTTGGTTCCGTGTACAGGAAATGCATAATTGCATCCATATGATGCTCCAAACAGATAATTATATAAAAGACTTATTATCATCAGTGTGTAGTGCTGTGATGAAAAGTAGAGGCTTAGCTACAGTATAGTTCACAACTACTTTGTATATTTTTAATGGGCTTTTAAATGGACAGTTCAGTGAGAAAATCAAATTTACAGAATTTTCCACTTAACCTAGATGTATTCAATAACCCAAGTCTGGAATGCAAATTTTGCTCCCTTATTTTAGCACTGAAGCTACAAGACTAATGCTGCTAGAAAACAGTAGAAGTCAATACTCACCCAAATAACCCAAATAGTGTCCATGAAAATACATTACCAAAATCTCTCTCAAACAGCATCAAGATACTCATTAAGGCCATGCAGACTTGTGGATATGGTTTAGGACTCTAATTTATGAGTGCTTGGTGAAAACCAGCCCTGGCTCTGGCTGCCTGAAGCATTGAAGCTTTATAGCTCACAGTAAGTCATATTGTGTAATACTGTGACCATCTCATCTCATCCTCTGCCTGGTCTCACCTCCCTCTTCTCCAGAAAACACAGCTTAGAAAATTGAATTCTTATTGCAGCAATTTCAGCAGCTTTGGAGCCGTGGCCCTCTAATTACAATGTTCTTCTGTTTGTGCGTCAAGCATTACTTTCAGAAGATAGGCAATGCCTACCAAGCTCAAAATCATTCTCAGCATCCAGATATAGCTACAATACCAAAGCCTATACACTGCAAAAACCATTTGCTCATAATGGTGGTGTAGGGTCAAATTGTGAAATGAGCATGAACATACTGAAAGTTTCTCTATTCAAACTGTAGATCCCCAATGTACATTTGAAGGGTCATTTTAACAACATGAATAATTTATCAAAATCATAATCACTCAGTATTCCTTGTAACAATAATAAAAGAAAATAGCAATGCTAATTGTAATTACACAGGATTAAAGTGTAATAAAGTGGTTTATGTCAATGTAAAAGATGTTGACAGGATAATTTACTAACCTTATTAGGAGGTATGAACAGAAATAGAAATACATGTGGATTAGCAATGTACGGTAATTGTGGCAGATTTTGCTGTCTAGGTAGGCCTCAAAGCTGATCATTCCTGCACACCAACTGATATCATAAGAATGGCAGCCTCACCAAAAATGCATGCAAAACAGCAGGTCATGTTCAGTGTGGTAGTTAATTTGCTTTGGCAGTTTTAGCCTCCAGAAGAGCTGATGTTGTTATATAATAATTATATAATAGTTTAGTAGTAGCCTTATGCCTTCCACAGATTTCAGCAATTTCATTAAGATCATTAAAAATCACACTGTGCGAAATGGATCTAGTAAACTTGGGTATGACATTCATGTATGTTATACAATGGCGTGTACAAAAGTATGTAGAGTGTACAATGATGTCACTTATTGAATAGTAAGCTACGACACAAGTTAGCTTAGAAGAACAAAACTTCATCAGCATGTGCTAGTGGTGCATTAACAGAACAAGATGACTTGCGCTCTGGTAATCATGGTTTTAATTTGTACGGAGAAAAATCCTAAGAAGAGGCAGCCCCACATATTGGTATTCCCTCATTTTTCCTCCATGCCGTTTGGATGTTGGATGCTATGTCATGTTGATAATATACAGCTCTGGGAAAAAAATACGAGACCACTGCAATTTATTTTGAAAACAGCAGCTCTATGAATATGACAACCATTCCATGCCAGTGTCTGTTAAATTCCTATACAAGCACCTCATTCTGCTTTATGAGGTACTGATTGGTGATCACCTAAATCAACTCTTATTTAATGTGGAAAAGTATAAAAACACTGCTGTAATCAATAGTCTCCTCTCACAATGTGACCAGCTGGATGGCAAAACACTACTAGAAGTATGTCAAAGGTAATTATTGCCATTTTGTTTAAGAGTGAAGAAGAGAATTGATTTCCTTGAATTATTCAGGTTTTGTAAACACTGCATCATTTCTCTTATTTTGATGTTTTGTCATTTCCTTAAAAATTATGCTTTAAAAAACAATATGTTTATTTGGAAATTAGGAGAAATATTGTCAGCTGTTCTTAAACTAAGGCAAAGTTCAGTTCAATACTTGCACCTTTAAAAGACAAAACCTAAGAAACTGAACATTTTTGCCATGGTCTCTAATTTTTTTCCAGAGCTGTACATCTTTTCATATTGCATTTTTATTGGTTAGTCAGTAAACATAGGCCATAGCAGCACACACGCAATGAGGTGGTCGTCCTAAATTTCTGACATTTTTAGAAAAACCTCTGCCCTTAAATGACCTGTGCATATCGTAATCTGTCAAATCACATATGAGTGAGCGATGTGTTACGTGAACGACAACAAATGAACAAACTAGCAGCACAAACTTTCATCACAGTGGTCATTAGCTCTCATCAGCCCTCATCAGTTTTTCATGATTACAGGAGGGAGTGAGAAAAGGCCAGATGCTCTAATGCTTCTGCAGCAATTACTGGCAGAAGCTTCAAGCTAGCCACTGCTGTCCCACCTCAAATACAGGATGATGACATAATATGTGAACGAACTGTAGAAAAAGCATATGAATTCTGATCTGATTCTTCTCATTAAGGTTGCACAGCCAAGAATTAGTCAAAACCACTAGATCAGACTAGATCAGAAAAATATGAAAGTAACACGTAAACGCTTAACTAAACTTTGAGCAACATGCCGTAAAGAGAGATGTGTCAGGACATTTTGTTTTGTTGCATTTTTGCAGCATTTAAGGCCAAAGCTTGTGTGAAGGATCAGGCCCTAATTGTTTTTAGTGAATTATTACTGTGGTTTTCCAATAGAGGATGTATCCTTTAATATTTAAAGTATCCAGCCAGACCATGATCAGCCATTGTTATTGTATAATGGATAAATAACTCAAGAGTTAAAGTAAGTGGAAGTTCTTCCCAAGAGGACATCCGTTAGCTTAAAACAGAAGAACTGTGTAGACTAAAACACAGAGTAGAAGAAATTAGCAGTCAATTAGCATGTTAATTAAAGTTGAAACAAGTCCTTGTGAAAGCACCTTACTGTCAGGGGGAGGAACAAGTACTATCACCATGACAACTACACTGGCTCTTTTTTTTAATCCTCTGTTCAGGGACCAGGCAATCTGCTAACTTAGCCATGTCAGCAGAAGATTAAAAAATCAGGAGTCACAAGAATTACGTATGATATCTTTGGTTGCAGTCAGGATAAGTAATGGGATTAGAGGAAGATTAATGTTGTCGGAAGGATTTGAGAGAGCATGCTCAGTCTGTATCTCTAACAGATGAACCATTAGCAAACAAACAACCACGTTACGCTTTCGTCTCTGGTTCAGTCTGGTTCACTGAATTAGTGTACATTGCTTTTTGTCTGAGGTGAATGCTAAATACCACTGGACCATTTAGTACAGAATCAATCCTGAGAATAACAAGGTCAACCCCATCCCAATGTTCCACTAAGCAGGGCTTGTTGTTGTGGAGACTCTTTATTTCCAGTAATTTCCCGCTCAGCAGAAAGCTCCTCACTCAAACTGCTGCTCAAGCACAGCACACCAAGCCCAAGAGCTGGTCCATCACTCTTAAAAATTAAGAAGCCAAAAAGGGTTCTTTGAAGGGACGCTACAGGAGAACCACCTCGTCAGTTTGTTCAAGATGTGATTGTGAAGAACCTGGAGCAGCTGGTGGCCTAGTGGTTAGGGCGTTGGCCCTGCAATTAGAAGGTTGTGGGTTTAAATTCCAACTGCTAGTCTCATCACTGAGGTCCCCTTGAACAAGGTACTGTCCCCACACACTGCTCCCCAGGCGCCCCTTGTTGGTGGCAGCCCACTGCTTCATTTGGTGAATGGGTTAAATGAAGAGAAAGAATTTCTCATTGTTCACACTGTGTGCTGTGGGGCCACTTTAAAGTTTTTTGTGTATAAGGTTTTAGACCATATTCTTTCAAAATCAGTGTGTCTTAAATGCTTCTTCACGCAGAGCTAAATGAGAATTACTTTTAGTTTTCTGAAAGATTTTGTCAGTGGACGATTTTTGTAAATCTTGCAAAACTTGCAAAATGGTTTTGAATCTTCGCATTTTAAGAAAGTTCTGCTTCTTCACACTGGCACGTCTCTTTTTCGAACACGGTTCATTAGGCAACCAAAAGTGTTTACAGCATTAAAGAGCCCTCTGTGGCATCTCTTTTTAAGAGAGCAAAAGTGTGGAATTGGATTCCTTCCAGCAGCCAGATGTGCAGGGATTAGCACCAGTTCAGGGCTTTTCCTAGACTCACAGACAAAACAAAAACCATTTAGGGATTAGGGAAAAATCGACCATTTATTTTTAAGAGTGAGGCTCTGAGCTGAAGGAGTTTTGTTAACACATGTGAGAGATGAACTCCTGCAGAGCTTTGTCAGTTCACACCCTCAGGCCTCCAATTCATTCTCCCTCTCTCATGGCTGTGGTCAAGGATGGGCCAGTCACTTCTGATTGAATCCTCAGTGTGGAGAGGTAGGAGGTTAAGGCGTGAATTGGAAACAGTATGACTCACAAACAGCGGCTGGTTTAGTTGGCCATCATGTGAATGGACTTCTGAGGAAAAGGTGGAATAATCTAAACTGCATTCTCGATATTCATAAAAAAAGCAATTAATAAATAAACAAACTGTCCTAAAAGATTCTTGGCTTGAGCATGCAGTTGTAGGAAGAAATAAAACTTGGTCTAGAAGCTTTATATTGGTCTAGAACCTTTATATTATGTGCAACTTCAGACTGTTTTACACTCACACACATCTCAAATGCAAAAAGAAGTTCTGTTACGGAACCATTTTCAGCACATGAGATGGCTAACCTTCCACTTAGGTCCACCATTTTAGAAACATTAATAATTCTCTCTTTTGACTCTACTGACAGATCCCCACAAGGTAATGTTCCTAGTGTGGTTCAAGAGCCCGCTGGCACACTTGTCAGATAGAATTTGAACAAAATGAAAAGCTTGGAAGCCTGTTCGGCTGTGGTGAGCTCTTACATAAAACGTTTGCTGAGTAATACAGAAACGAACAAATGGAGGGATGCAAGACCATGAATAAACGAATAAGCGACTGCTTTTTTCAGCTTCACGAGGTAACTTGTGTTGTCTGACCTGTGCACCCACACCCACAATTACTCATCAAAATAGCATCAGGCAACCCAGACACCACAAACTGAATAAATTAATGAATTCATATGTAGATCCTTTGATGTATCCACCTTGATCTACAGTGTAATCAGGCCTCAGTTTCAGGGGGCTGGCAAATATGCCGTTCTGTCTTCTTTCCCCTTTGGATTAAGATCATTATGTGATATTAAGATGTCCTCAATTTGTATTTAATTTTCTTCATTCATTCTCTATATCTGAGCGACCCATGCATTAAAGGATCCATATCACGGAAAAACAAATTTTCAGGGATTTTAATGAAGACTAATGTATTACATAAACACTCTAAGTTTCAAAAATTACTATTCACTCCCCAGTCCACACAGTCTATACATAATAAATATATTTTGAAATATTTTACATACAGAGCAGAACAGCCAGTGGGAACCGAGGTCATTTACATATATCAGTCTTAAAGGCACAGTGATATAAAAAGGCTGTATAATTGTTTTGCTACATTAATACATGCAAATGTCATATATGGACCTTTCAGACCATATATGGTAAATAATAAAACACAAGAAAAATATCAGATATGGGCCCTTTAATCTCTAATTATCAGGATATAAATGTTGTCACTGAGGTGATACCCTCAGGGGTATCTCTGCAGGACCTTTAGATAGGGAAGATAACTATATTCTGTGGTAATTACTGTTTCGTTTACATAGAACTGACACTTTATGCCTCTCCATCCTGGTTATTGAGTATATGAGTCTTAATTAAATGAAGTGGCCTTTTATAGTCATGTGTGAACACACCACAGCACAGCACACATAGTGTGAATATTCATTCTCTGTATTTAACCCATTCACCAAGTGAAGCAGTAGGCAGCCAGGAACACAGCGCCTGGGGAGCAGTGTGTGTGAGGACAGTACCTTACTCAAGGGTACCACAGTAGTGCCACTGGCAGTCCTTGGATTCGAACCATGACCTTTGGATCAAGGGGCAACTCCCTAACCACCAGGCAAACACACACACACGCACACACACACAGACACACACACACACACACACACACACACACACACACACACATATATGTGTGTGTGTGTGTGTGTGTGTGTGTGTGTGTGTGTATGTAGGTGTACTGATGTATGTATTCTCACTGGCTGTTTTGGATTGTGCCATTTCAGAAGAGTTTTTGCACCATATATAAACTGTGTGGACTTTATGTAGTACTTTAAAGTCCTGATGATATGGATCCTTTAACGCAGAGAATGTGAATATCAATTGGCATAGATAGCTCAAATATACAGAATGAACAACGAAAATGAAATATCAATACTATAAGCTGACAGAAGTGTTTGGAGAGCCTACCTGACCACCCCATACATGACGAGGATGTTGCCTAGAAGTCCTACGACGCAGATCACGGAGTAGAGCGCAGTGATGGAGATGGCTATGATGATCCCTGCGGGGCTCTTCACGGAGTTCTTCTCGGTGTAGTTCTGTCCGTCAGGGACGAAGCCCATCACGTCGTCCGGGAACGTGACATTGAAGGGGATCACTGAGTAGAGGTCAGGCAGTTCCGCGGCCCCGGGCGCGGTGGACGGCTCCATCCTCCCTGCCCGGTCGCTCCTTTTGCGCTGCTGATCAAAAGTTAGCTTGCAGCGCTGGACTCTCCAGTTCTCTCCTTTGGCACCGATATAGCATGTAATATCCAGTGCACTGTTCAGAAAACGCGCTGCAAACAACCACCAGTGAGGAAAATATTCAGAAAGTGGAGCAGATCTGGATCGCAGGACGCAGAAGGTATCTGCTGCTCTGGCTCTCCGAGCTGGTCTAGTCAGACACCCCTCGCTGCCTCGTTCTTATTTGAGGGGGGGAGAAGGAGGGAGGGGGTGGTTGACGTGGGAGGCTCAGGGAACTTCTACATTTTCTCTAGTGAAATGAATGTCTAACATTATAGTTAGAAATCAATAATGAAAAAAAAAACCCGGGAAAAAATGATTATATAAAAACTCATCTGTTCAGAAAGCACCTCCTCTTCTAATGCATCTTCTTGCACCACTCCACTATAAAGATTTAGCACTTAGTACTCTCCTTTGGTTCTCAAACTGTCCTGAAACTTGAGTGTTTCCTCAAATTGAAAGTTACTTTGGATAAAATCATCTGCCAAATAAATGTAATGTAATGTAACATAAAGATGCCTAAGCTTAATTAACTAATTTAAAGAATAATTACATTTTTTTATTACATACTATATTACATTTTCAATTCTGTTTTTATTCGTGTAATTGGTGTAACTAAATCGATGTGTCATAAAATAATAATTATACTTGAAAAAAATAATGCTGTTTGAATGGATCATTTTGAGTCATCTCAAGAAGCTTAAGCTTACTTCACTCTTTTGAGGTATGTTCTTTCTTATTCTGAGGCTTAATTTCATACAATATCACTCTTGGGGGAAAGACTGTAATTACACTTGTCCAAGCCACAACAGCTCATGCCAATTTAAGTCAGTGGAACATGAAAGTGTTTTAGTAACAGTCTGCATAAGCCTTGCATCATCTGATTCATCCCTTCCCCATCTCGTAGGGCCCGTGCTTTTGGATTTTTAAGGTCTCTATTGAGCTGTACTGGATGTGATTGATTAGCATCCAGATTCTCTACGAACAAGGTTGCCTCTCATTAAATCAAGGCTTAATAGCTCTCCTTCAATCTCTTGGATAATGAATCATTTTTTATATATGGTGAGCCAGAGAGCTTGCCGACCTCTTCTCAAACCTGCTATATGACTGTATTACTGTAAATCATAAATCAGTCTATAGTGGAACGTGTGAATGACTTTGCTATGCATTGCTACATTTTAGAATCATCTGTGGCAGCTTCACGATTTAAACATGAATTTTAAATGAAATCGATTGCTCTTATAAAAATGAGGGCTAAAAGGGCAGTAGTTTCTTGTGTTGAGGAGCTTACAAAGCATATAGGAGGGTGGCCACAGATTTTACAGGACTTTAAAGGTGAAATGCATATGGTAAAAGAATAAAGAAGTTATTGGATAACTCAGCACTCTGACACTGAATGAATTTAAATGCATTAAAATGCATTTTTCTCAGTATAACTCTACAAACAGTTTTTTGGCTTTTTGAGGCTCTTTTCTGTCCTGTTAAAATAAAATATTTCACTTTTCACTTTTCACTGGAGGGATTTAGACACACTAGCTAATGTATGACCTTAGACTTTTGCATGGCTGTTTACCCAGAGTCTGCTATTCTATTGGTCAGTGTTTTCTGTGGGTTTTACAAAATGTGTGTTCTCTGTTTAACACATTTGTCAACAATGGTTGTGCCACAAAGTTGTTGCATTCACTCATTTGCTGCCTGGATATTTTTAGATATATACTGTAGATAACTGTAGAAAATGGAACACATCCAGTAAAATTTGTACATCTCAGTGAGATGGAAACATCTTAAACTGCTAATATATGTTGGTAAAACCATTTATTTGATTGAGCTTTTTGACTTTTAAATGTGTAGTGCACTTTGAGTGAGTGAAGTGGTTGCACTTGAGAAAAAAAGCAAATGTGGCTCAAAATAGGGAAAAAGGTAATGCAGTGATTCTGGGTGGGATTAATAAAGAAACTGCTTTTAAATTTCATAACTTCGATGACACAGTAGCAACTACTTTCATTTGGATCTCTTCTTTGTCTCTCCCTTTTTCTCTCTCTCTCCATTGTCTCCTTTCCTATTCTTTCTTTTCTTCTATCTCTTTTCTTTCTGTCTTCTCTCCCCCTGTACGATCTAGTTTAAATATGCAAAAAATCAAATGAATAAATAAATAAAGACAAAATTTCAAGTAACAAGGAGGGCTTATACATTAAAGCTCCACTTGGCGAAACAAAAGGTGTCTGGCACATCATGGCATCCAGCTTCACATTCTGTTTGCTAAACTGCCGGACACGACGGGAAAAAAAAAATTCAAAGCTTTCATAGTTTTAGAAGTGGGGAAAACACTTGTGGACAAACAGTGCCAACCAGATCAACCCAAATATCTGAATAAAGCTTTCTTTTTGTAATTTTACCTGATCTGGTATCCGTGTGCTCTGCTAATATATTTATCCAAGATAAATGATTTCTGACAAATATAACTAAAGTGAGTTACGACTGCATTCGGTTGGATTGTTAGCAAAATTTCTGCGAGTTATCAAATAACCCCAGGGGGAAAAAAAACTTGTTTCAGTGAGAATCTACATTGATGATCTTCTACTTGAGGGATGGTCTGGAAAAGCAGTAGAGGGTTGACAGCACATTTCCACAGAAATGGAAAATGTTGCCACATGCTTAAACCTGAAATACCATGTTTATGTAAATAATTTTTGTTCCTCTAGGGTTATTTGATAACTTATAGAAATTTTACTAACAATCCAACAGACAGCAGTTGAAAACTAACTTTAGTTAAGTTAGTCAGAAATTATTTATCTTGGCTAGCTAGCATTTAACTTACGCGAAGAAATGCTTTAACACATGCTTTCTGTTTATATTTGGATTCCCAGTCACGCCCCACCTTTGTTTAGACTTCCCATGTGCTTATGTTTTTATTCTGTCATTCCTTGCTGCATGTGGCAGTCAGGAAGTCCAGGATCCAGTTGCATCTCATGAGTGTGATGGAACAGAAGTCATTACAGCAGGACAGAGAAGACTTCTTTGGCACAGAGAGGATAGTGGTGTACATCCTCTGAGCTGACTCTAAAAGAAGTTCTCTTTACATCGGCCATGGTCAGGCAGAGAACCTGTCATTTTGTGCTTCAAACTGTGCATAGACGTTATTCAGTGCTGGAAGGGAGACCTCACCGTCACAGTCAGGTAGAGATGTCCTGTAGCTGGTGATGGCTCGGATGCACATTCCCAGTGTCCTGGTAGTGGATTTTCTGAGCATGTGTGCACTTCGCTGCTCTGATGACTTGGGACAGGTTGGCCCATTCTGTTCTCAGAGCAGCTTTATCATCTGATTTGAGGGCAATGTCTAAGATTCTCTGCAGTGTGCTCACTTCTGCAGTTACTCACAGCTTTGGGTTATGGCGCGTGGGTGAGTGCAAAGAATCAGAATCGGAATCAGAAAACTTTACTGATCCCAGAGGAATTTGCTTATGCCATGACTGCACAGACCCACACAGACACAAAGACAAAAACAATTTGATATATAGCATGTCAAAACAAAAAGTAAAATAAAACTCTCCAGAAATACTCAGAAAATGCTTAGTATGAAACACAGTAGGCTATGTACATAAAAGGCTGTGGTCAGTAAGAGAGGCGGATATAAATAGCACTGATAAGTAAAATTACTGCTGAAGTAATTTAATAGTTAACACAAATAGTGATTTGGAGTTGAACTTTATACCAAGTCTGTTATTACATATACTAGTAACATATGTATGTACTGATATTGCACATGATAATACTATTGCATTGTAGTGCAGTGTTACACATAATAACCAAATTCATATAATATTAAAGATATTTCATGTAATGAGAAGTTAGCACACCATAAGAAAATGGGTTATCAGCATTGTCTATTGTGAACTGAAGGCTGGACAATGTTTTCCTCAACCACTGAGCCCACTGTCCTGATCACTTTGTTGAGCCTCTCGATGTCTACCACTTTCATGCTGACACCCCAGCACACCACAGCATGGAAAATTGGGCATTGTGTAGCACAGCAGCCTAGTGGGTAAACACTTGCCCATGGACTTGATGACCAAAAAAGTCACAGGTTCGAACCCGCACCCATACCTATGTGTCCTTGCACAAGACACTTAATCCTCAGTTGCTCCAGGGGGACTGTCCTTGCTACTAATGATTGTAAGCCGCTCTGGATAAGAGTGTCAGCCAAATGCCCCCTTTACTCTTTAAAATGGCGCTGGCCACTGCAGACTCACAGAACATCTGGAACATGGTGTTGCAAACTCCAAAATATCTGAATCTTCATAGGAAGTACACCCTACTTTGACCTCTCTTGTACGTGACCAGAGAGGTTTTTAACCAGTCCAGTTTATGTTCCATGTGTACACCAAGGTACTTGCAGTCCTGAACAATCTCCACATCCACCTCTCTAATGGACAGGAGACTGTGATCTTCTCAGGTCCACCACCAGTACTCTTGTTGACTCAGCTCACACCAGTCAACAAAACTGTCCACTACCAGGCTATATTCCGAGTCATCCCCATGCCTGATACATCAGACTATTGCTGAGTCATCTGAGAATTTCTGTCCTCAGTGTTGTACTTGAAGTAAGATATGTGCAGGGTAAACAGTGACAGAACTGTTCCCTGAAGAGTTCATGTACTACATAGCACTGTGTCAGACACACAGTCCTGTAGTCACATGTACTGTGGCTGTTCAATCAGATAGTCCATAATCCATGAGACTAGGGGAGCACGAACCTGCATAGCAGAAAACTTTCCCCCCAAATGGTCTGGCTTAATGGTACTGAATGCACTGGATAAATTGTGAAAGTTCTCAATGTCCTATTCGGAGAAGCATAGTTGAAGTCTCCAAAGATGTCTGGGGTTTTGTGGTTGCAGTAGGAATGATGTCACATGCTGTTATTGCGCGGGTTGATGGAGGACTGTAAACAACTATGGTGATCATGTGTGAGAACTCTCGAGCACATAGTACAAACGTAGCCCCACTGCTAGCAGCTCAATTTCCAGGCTGCAGATGCATTTCGTAAGACCAATGCGACCTGGGTGGCACCATTGCTTATTAACAAAAAGAGCAGTAACCAGAAATGCAGTAATAATTTTCATTCCCCATGTTTAGAGAGGATACAACTTAGTAATACTAAAGTATTACCTGCATTCAGAAGGTCATACGTTCGAATCCCAAAACGGCACCTTTGAGGTACCCTTAGGCAAGGTACCGTCCCCACACAGGTGTTCCTGGCTGCCTGCTGCTTCACTTGGTGAATGGGTTAAATACAAAGAAGAATTTTGTTCTGTTCACACTGTGTGCTGTGGTGTGTTCATGTACAACAAAAACTGTCACCTTACAACTAGGGAGATAATCACAAACTCTTAAAGGTCCCATGGCATGCTGCTTTTATATGCTTTTATATAGGTCTTAGTGGTCCCCTAAGACTGTATCTGAAGTCTCTTTCTGAAATTCTTGGTGCAGAGTTATAGCCGCTTCGAGCCAGTCCCACAATGAGATTTCCCTAGGACGTGCTATTTCTGTGTCTGTAGCTTTAAATGATAATGAGGAGGAGAGAGGTGGGGCAAGGTGGAGGGTGGGGGAGGCGCCAGCTTGCGGCCATGCACCAATGTTTAAAGTGTATAGCAATGGCTCATAGACATGCAGTTGTTCAAGCTTTCCAGTTTGACCTAGAATCTGATCCAGATGGAGAAGCACCTGAAGAAGTTGAAACTCAGCGACTACAGCAGGACGTCTCCAAAAATAAAATTAACCCACAGGTTCTTCAGAGGCTTGCATGAAGGAACTAAAAAATACATTTGTGCTCATTTGTACATCTAAGCACCAAGCACCTGTCATGTTTCGCTCATTTGCAAGCCATGATGTCCCTAGAGGAAAAAGTGGTCTCTCACACGATCACATTGACAGTCAGTGTAGCTAATTTCTTAGGGGAGGGTGGGGGGGGGGGCGCGAAATTCTCTGGGTGGGCAAAGCAGCGAAAGCATGAGAAAGGGTAGGTAAGGGGCTAGGGGAACTTGTATTAATGTTAAAAAATCATGCCAATCATGAAATTGTCATGCCATGGGACCTTTAAGAATAGTGGAGATATTGCTAATAACAGTCAGGATAGAAACATGTCCAGTAGTCATACAGCTTTTACTTTGTGTTTAACTGATATACTTAAAATGTATTATGGTTAGTTTTAAATGACAAAGGTTTGTGGTTTGTCACATTCATGCTGGCCACATAGCCAAAGAGAGAATATTGAAAGCATCCTCTTTCTTGGCAAAAATATCCACATTCCAGGTTCAGAATTTTTTTAAATGTATTTCAGGTACTTTCTGCATAGAAATGTTAGTTCTTTGTTTGAATCCTTTGTCTTTTTTCCAGCAGGTCATTTCCAGGATAATTTAAAAACCATAGAGGTAAGCAACACTTTACTGGAGCATGTCCTGTGCCCAGTAAACAAGCCAAACCATATTAGTGTTATGTTACACTTGCTGACAGCCCACTGTGAGCAGTCGTCAAGTGCTCCAAAACAGTTGGTCCACATTCAAGCATGACACACTGTATGAAAATATAACCAATTATGAGGTAAATTACCTTCTAAGTCTATATATAGATTACTAATAAGTTATCAGTGAGCACAAGATATTTTCAAGTGGTTGGTCATATGCATTTTTAGGATGCTTTAGAAATGTAATTCAACAATTATTACATTAATATAGATCTCAGATCTTAAATCTTTAAGATGAACTAATAATGGCATCTTTTGGCATCTTTGGTATCTTTGGCATTTCTGATCTTTACCCTGTAAGCATTCTTGTTTATATTTATTCCATGTTCAAATGTTGAGTCTTATCGGTTCAAAGCTTGAACAATCCGAGTTTATACCCTACCCCATCCCTTTCTTCTCTTATCACCAGCCACACACACACTGGGTACATATTATTATTATTTTTTAAATTTTACTACACATGGTTTGTGTTACAGATGCAGGACCGCCCAAACACTGACCATCAGTTAATGGGTTGAAACCAGGGGAAAAAAAGACCAACTTTGACAAGGGCCAAATTGTAATGGCTAGACAACTGGGTCAGATCATCTCTGAAACAGCACATCTTGTGTGGCATGCACAAAGAAACTTTGAATCTATCTATCTATCCATCCATTTTCTTCCGCTTAACCGGAGTCAACAGTGGGGGCAACAGCCTAAGCAGGGAAACCCAGACTTCCCTCTCCCCGGCCACTTTGTCCAGCTCTTCGAGGGGGATATGGAGGCGTTCCCAGGCCAGCCGAGAGACATAGTCTTTCCAGTGTGTCCAGGGCCTTCCCCGAGGTCTCCCGGAACACCTTCCCAGCCTGAGCCACCTCATCTGGTTCCTCTCGATGTGGAGGAGCAGCGGCTCTATTCTGCGCTCCTCCTGGATGACTGAGCTTCTCACCTTATCTCTAAGGGAGAGCCCAGCCACCCTGCAGAGGAAATTCATTTCGGCCGCTTGTATACACAATCTCATTCTTTCGGTCACTACCCACAGCTCGTGACCATAGATGAGAGTAGGAACGTAGATCGACCAGTAAATTGAGAGCCTAGCCTTTCGGCTCAGCTCTTTCTTTACCATCTCTGCTGACACCGCAACGATCCATCTTTCAATCTCCTGCTCCATCCTTCCCTCACTGGTTGGACAAACTCCCATCCACCCTCCAGGAGCCTACTAAGTGTATAGAGCTGGTCCACCATTCCACGTCCAGGACGAAAACCACATTACTCCTCCTGAATCCAAGATTCGACTATCCGGCAGACCCTTCTCTCCACCACCCCTGAATCTTCCTGGAGAGACTGAGAAATGTGATCCCCCTATAGTTGGAACACACCCTCCTTTCTTAAGAGGCGGACCACCACCCTGGTCTGCCAATCCAGAGGCACTGCCCCCGAAGTCCACACAATGTTGCAGATGCGTGTCAACCAGGACAGCCCCACAACTTCCAGAGCCTTAAGGAACTCTGGGTGGATCTCATCCACCCCCGGGGCCTTGCCACAGAGGAGCTTTTTAACCACCTGTGCAACTTCAGCCCCTGTGATAGGAGAATCAATCCCCAAGTCCCCAGACTCTACTTCCTCAATGAGAGGCGTGTTGGTAGGATTGGGCAAGTCTTCAAAGTATTCCTTCCATCGACCCACAACATTCCGAGCTGAAGTCAACAGTGCCCCATCCTCACCATGTACAGTGTTGACGCTGCACTGCTTCCCCCTCCTGAGATGGCAGATGGTGGGCCAAAATTTCCTCAAAGCCGTCTGAAAGTCATTCTCCATGGCCTCTCCAAACTCCTCCCATACACGAGTTTTTGCTTCAGCAAATGCCACAGCCGCATTCCGTTTGGCCTGCCGGTACCTGCCAGCTGCCTCCGGACTCCCACAGGCCAAAAAGTCCTGATAAGACTCCTTCTTCAGCTTGACGGCATCCCTTTCCGCCAGTGTCCACCAGCGGGTTTGGGGATTACCACGATGACAGGCACCAACCACTTTATGGCCGGTCAGCCGCCTCGACAATGGAGGTGCGGAATATGACCCATTCGGACTCAATATCCCCCACCTCCCCTGAGACGTGGTTGAAGTTCTGCTGGAGGTGTGAGTTGAAACTCCTTATGACTGGGGACTCTGCCAGACATTCCCAGCAGACCCTCACAATACGTTTGGGCCTGCCATGTCTGACTGGTTTCCTCCCCCACCAGTGGAGCCAACTTAACACCATGTGGTGATCTGTTGACAGCTCCGCCCCTCTCTTCACTCGAGTGTCCCATACATGCGGCCGCAAGTCCGATGAAACAACCACAAAGTCAATCATCGAACTGCGGCTTAGGGTGTCCTGGTGCCAAGTGCACATATGGACACCCTTATGATTGAACATAGTGTTTGTTATGGACAAACCATGATGAGCACAGAAGTCCAATAACAGAACACCACCCAATCACGCCCCTCCAAGTATCACTGTCATTGCCCACATGAGCATTGAAGTCCCCCAGCAGAACAAGAGAGTCCCCAGAAGGAGTGCTCTCCAACACACCCTTCAAGGACTCTAAAAAGGGTGGGTACTCTGAACTGATGTTCGCCGCATAGGCACAACAGTCAGGACCCATCCCCCCACCCAAAGGCGAAGGGAGGCTACCCTTTTGTCCACTGGTGTAAGCCCAATGTACAGGCATCAAGCTGGGGGGCAATGAGTAGGCCCACACCTGCTTGATGCCTCTCACCATGGGCAACTCCAGAGCGGAAGAGATTCCAACCCTTCTTGAGGAGACTGGTTTCAGAGCCCAGACCATGCGTCGAGGTGAGTCCAACTACCTGTATATCTAGTCAGAACCTCTCAACCTTACGCACCAGCTCAGGCTCCTTCCCCACCAGAAAGTTGACATTCCCTAGAGCTAGGTTCTGCAGCTGAGGATCAGAATGCCAAGGTCCCCACCTTTGGCTGCCACCCAACTCACACTGCACCCGACCCCCATGGCCCCTCCTATGGGGGGGACCCATGTCATCTCTTCGGGCTTTGCCCGGCCAGGACCCATGGGTATAGGCCCTGCCACCAGGCGCTTGCCATCGAGCCCCACCCCCAGGCCTGGCTCCAGAGGGGGACCTTAGTGACCCACGTCTGGGCAAGGGAAAACATTTCTTCAAGGTCTTCTTCTTCATTAGGGGTCTCTTGAGCTGCTCTTCGTCTGGTTCCTCACCCAGGACCTGTTTGCCGTGGGTGACCCTACCAGGGGCATACGTACCTCCTTGGATCATAAAAACATGCAAACCTCTCCACCACAATAAGGTGTCAGCTCCAGGAGGGGACTTTGAATCTAGTAGAAGAAAATCAAAATGGAGCTTAATAAACATGTATGGTCACATCCAGTAATATAATTTACTGCTAAATTTTAAGTGGAATGTGCCCACAGTACATTTATAGTGTCATTTCGGTGCATCTCCGTTCTTTGCCGTATCTCCTCTCTTATGTATGTGTTATGCCCACACATACATTGAACTGTCGGGTTATTAGGTGTACCAGCCTTGTAGGGATGCTTAATCTCCATTTTTTCAGGAACACCCAGTAATTCCTCTACCAGACACCTTAGTGGGTATAACATTTGTCATCATGACTCTGCAGTCCTCTGTGTAAGATGCCCTGTCCATTGTGGGAATCTGATTTTGTAATGAATCATTCCTTTAATGTCTAATGCCACAGGCCATGGTAAGTGGTTTAGAAAGTTCACATCAGTTCCTGGTAATGCTGAGCTTTCTATTTGTTCGTTAGCTTGTTTATAGGGTCTTTGGAAAAGAAGAATTAAACAAATCTCTTCTTACTGAGAGAAGGATGTGCTGTACATCCCAATGAAATCAGAGGATGTGTGGATCCCTGAGGTAACTTTTATGACATTATTTCTTAAGATTAATACATAAGCAGATGGCAGATATGTGTTTTAAACTGCTCTTGGGTGCTGGGTGTTTTCTGTAACATTGGGAGTAAAACAGAGGCTTTTCATTGGATGCTCATTCTGTTGATGCCATATTTCCCAAAACTGGCCCCTACCCTGCACACTTCAGTTTTTTCCTGTGCTTATACATCAAGTATGATTATTACTTATTCAGACAGGTATGTTTAAGTGGTGTGCTTCCCAGTCCTGCTGCTGTCACCCACAGCACCTAGCATTTTCAGTGTCCCTGTGATCTGACAGCTCTATCTTAGCTCATTAGCTAATAAGCTGATGATTTGACTCGTATTTGTTAATAAGGAAGAGACCTTAAACATCATGTGCTGTGAGTCTCCAGGACAATAAATGTTAAACTGTTAAAAGTTCCTTTCCAAAGTGATATACCTCTTTGCCATAAGAGCCAACCATAAGAGCCAACATAGCTAAAGGTAAAAGCAAGAATGAGTGTGTTACCGAGTGATATGAAGATATATAGCGATCACATTAGAAGTATTGTCAGAAACTGACCAGAATAGACCCAAGTGCTCAATAAAACAAGCAAAAAAACATATTTACTCTGTTATGTAGCAGATGACAAAACAAGTACGAGCATGAGTTTAAAACCTGAATTCAGTCAAATGGCAAACAAATCTTAACCGTAACACGTGAATCGGGTCCAAAAGTCATAGCAAGAATACTGGCAACACTTCACAAGGCTGAATGCAGAAACTAGGAAAATTTATGTCCATTAATCAGAGTCATGTGATTAAAATTCAGATGAACTGGTTCCAGTCATTTGGAGGTGCTGCTGGGATGAAGGTCAAAGCCTGTAAGCAGAGTTCTTATGGGATAAAAATTTCTTGGGACTGAAAATGGGTCAAATTAAACAGGTTTAAATAAAGAAGGAACAAACAGGAAATAGAAACAAAGAATAAAAATATAAGGGAAAAGTGGAGAAATAAAATGTACTGTTGGACAATAAAATGTTAAAAGCCAGATAATAAAAATATGTTTTACAATAAGATTTATACAGCAACATGGGGGCCTGCCTGCCTTATATAATGGGGTAGTTCATTCCAGAGCTCAGGGGCGAAGATTGTAAAAGTCCAATCACCTCTTTGCTTTAGTGTACAGGTCTGGAAAAAATAAGAGATCACTGCAATTTATTTTGAAATCAGCATCTCTATGAGTATGACAACCATTCCATGTCAGTGTCTGTTAAATTCCTACACAAGCACTTAATTCCGCTTTATAAGGTACTGATTAGTGATCACTTGAATCACATCTTATTTAATGAGGAAAAGTATAAACACTGCTGTAATCAACCCTCTCCTCTCACAATGTGACCAGGTGGATGGCAAAACACTGCTAGAAGTACGTCAAAGGAAATTAGAGGCCACCCTTGTATTTGAGTTTTCGTGTCTTTTATTTTGACATCCTGAGCACACCGGGCGTGAATTTATGTATGTGATTAGTTCAGCTGCCGGTGTGCTCAGGAGTGATTAGGTTTTGTGTTTCAGTTTAGTTTGGGTGGACCCAGGTAGTTGGTCCACCATCACATTAGCCTGAATGTGAGGTGTATGTCTCCTGACTCCTGTTATGTTTGTAAATAAAGAAGTTCGAACAATGAACATCTGCCAAAGCACCTGCTGTCCTTGGGGAGTCAAGAGGAGGGGACGTGACACTTAGGGACTACTGGTTGGCTGATCTCGGTGTTCTAAATGGATCATATGGTTGAAGCAGGTCAGAAATGTAATACGGAGATGGCCATGCAATGCTTTAAAAACAACAAAAAAAGTAAACAATTATCCTAACCCATACTAGGAGCCAGTGAAGGGATGCCAGTACACGAGTAATGTGCTTGTGTTTATGTATGTGTGTAAGAAGACACGCTGTATTATTTTGAAAGTGAAGCCTGGCTAACGAAAGTGAAAGTGACCGTTCTGTCATACGTGAACATGCCACAGCACACAGTGTGAACTGCACGAAATTCTTCCTCTGTACTTAACCTCTTCACCAAGTGAAGCAGCGGGCAGCCAGGAACACAGCATTCAGGTAGCAGTGTGTCCCCACACTGCTCAAGGGTACCTCAAAGGTGTATCCAGAGGAATCGAATGGGACCCAAATGGGATGATATAAAGACATTTGTAACCTTGAATGATAAAAAGGGTTTAAGCTTAGTTCAAAGCATCAGCTGGAAAAATAGCTTTAACTCTATTTAACTATGTTTGTCCTTCTTAAAATCATTGGGTTTTAAAAAAGACTTCAGGGAGCCTAGTTTCATTTGGTGGGTATCACTAGGCCCCATTAGGAGCACCTCAGTTTTATTGTTGAATTTTCAATATTTAGAGGCCATCCAGGCTTTACAGTCCTCAAGACAGTCCAGCAATCCGTTTAGTGAATCCCTGTCATTTAATTTTAAAGATAGAGGGTGAATTTTGACCCTAGAGAAAATGACTGGCTTGATAAGGACTGGCACCTGATAAGAACACACAGTCATCAATGCTGATAGAAAAACTTCAAACTGACAAATGATACCTGAACCACTCTAGGGCAATGTTTTTCACAGTGTCCTAAATGAGAGATGAGAAGACTGGTCTACTGTGTCAAAAGCTGCTGATGCGTCTAAAAAAAAAAAAGTATGATGGAATCCTCAGAATCATTAGTTAAAAGGTCCCAACGCGAACAGTGACAGCAACAGACGGCAATCCACACACACACCAGTGCCATCTAAGTCATGGAAGACCAGCCATTAAAGGCAAATATTGCTGTGTATAGAGCTTAATATGTCTTCTCTCAGGTTAATGTAATGTAATAGTGTGAACAGGACTGTCCAAAAAGCAAAGTATATCAAGTTCAAGCTTCCAAAAATGATTTCAATGTAATCTTTTATTCTATTAGGTTCTACTGCTATAGTTGTTCTGTCAAACCTTGCTACCCATCGAGATGTGCTACCATGCCCTTCTGCGCATGTGCAGTTCCACAGTCTTGGCATTCAGTCACATGCCCATAAATCTGTGCTACCTTGGGACACTGGCTGTTTAAGCATCAAGGGAAGTTTTCCACAGGGTAGCATGAATCGATAGTCTGCTTATAAAATTTATATTTTAAATACAACATATTTTTCTCAGATTATGCATATTATTTGCCTACTTCCCGTCATTATCAGTGTTATAAACTCTATGAACTTTAAGGTGGCGTTTTTTCGAGAGGGTAGCATGAATCGATTGACTGCTTATAAGTATATATTTTAAATTAAATATATTTTCCTCTGATTATGCATATTATTTGACTATTTGTCATCATTATCAGTGCTATAAACTGACTGTTTGAACTGTATGAACTTCAAGGGAGCATTTTTCAGCAGGGTAACATGAATCAATAGACTCTGCTGTAGATTTGCGCTTCGGTAGCATTTTTTGACAAGCCAGCAGAACACCGGTCAGCCAGGACAGTGTAGTACCAATTCATTATCTAAGTCGCCAGGACTTTCCCTTTATGTGGCCACAGCACTAATAACTGCATTATTCCCCGGAATATCTTTCCGAAATGCTGACTGTTCATACAGGTACAAGGTCTTTAGGGTCCTCTAGTCAGGATCTCTTCAGGGGTAAAGGGGGACATTTGGCCGAAGCCCTTATCCAGAGCGACTTACAATCATTAGTTACAGGGACAGTCCCCCTTGAGCAACAGAGGGTTAAGTGTTTTGCCCAAGGACACAATGGCAGAAAGTAAGGGTTTGAACCTGGGCCTTTATGGTCACTGCGTTCACAGGCAAGTGTTTTACCCACTAGGCTCCTACCACCCCACTTTTAAAGACTCCTGGGACAAGGTTGAGGTGGAAAGGTGATTACACTTTTGTTGCACATGCCTCTAGACTTTGGAATGAACTGGTGCTGGATATTAAACAGGCAGGCTCCGTTGATATTTTTAAAAACCAACTGAAGACTCATTTTTATGCACTGGCTTTTAACCAGCTGTAAGACAATGTATGTCTGTGCTTTGGATGTTTAATTCATCTTATATTGTCTGCAAAGCACTTTGTAGTGTCACTAAATAAACTTTTACTCACTTACTTGCTTACTAATCTTTACCAAAACTCAAGACTTGAAAGATTTTATAAAACACTTGGTTTTATAATGAGGAGGCCAAAATGAGAACATGAGTGCCACTCATGCGCCTATAGTGCGAGAAAGTCTCACCTGGAAAGAGAGCAAACACTACAACTTCCTCCTTTTCCTCCCTATCTGTGTCACATAATTTTAATAAATAATACATTAAATTTCAACCCATTTTAAGAACCGTGATTTAGGAGCCAAAAGACCGAAGAACACTTTTAAGCATTTTTTATAAAGTTACTATAATAAAGTCTCGGCTGTTGTCCGGGAGGGGAAAAGTGAAGGCGATGAAACATGATTTTGGAAAGTGTTGGTGACACTGCTATTATGGTTCTGGCGCCCATGGTGGCAACTTTGGTGCAGGTGCTGTGTTTCTGGCTGCCCGCTGCTTCACACTGTGTGCTGTGGTTTGGTCACATATGACAATTGGTCCACCTAAGTAGTGTCAGGGTGGACCAACAGACACAAAGACAGGGACACTTATGCAGATGATGAGAGGTGGGGTAACAACAACAGTAGGGCAGAACAAGAGCTATAAAACCAAAACAAAATGCCACATGGCATAGAGAAAAAGGTAGTGCCTGACAAAATGTGATTGAATGTTACAATGCTATGTAAGTTGAATATTTTGGGGAAACTTTAAATAAAGAAAAAAGCTAGACCCAAAACTTGTCTCTTCCACTTTTTCTGACTTTCTCAAGGTGAGAGACACTTCACCTGATTATTATCTCCACTTTTGCACAGGCTCATTGGTGGGTTTGTGGGGAAAGATGCTTACTGTCTAGATAAAGCAAAGAGACAGAGGGAGAGAATACTAGTGAGAAAGAAGGAGAGGATATGAAGACTGATGAGATGAGAGGGATTAGAGATGGGGATGGAAGAGAACTGAAATAGACGGTAGGAAGAGGAGGAAAAGAGAGTCTCTTCCATTATAAAGTGCCAGACAGCCTGAGCTTCCAATGCTCACTCACACACTGTAACGTGACAACGGTTGCTAAGGGTCTACATAATGTTCAAAGGCTCTGACACTCCTATGTATCTCTGCTTCGGAAAGAATGGGAAGGAATAACACAATGGAAGCACAAAAGAAGAAAAGAGAAAGGAAAAACACATTAAAACATGAGTCACTGTATATGTCTGCAGATGATTGCTTGTGGGTTAAAGGGCTCATTTCAGACATTTCTCTGTTATTCACTTATGAGGTCTATGTGAATTTATTTACCAAAACCAGTCATCTTTCCTGACATTTTACAACCTCTATTTATCCTGTAGGTAGATCCCTTAGAATTAAATAGGCTAGTTTTGTTACCATGTCTTTAAGACTGAAATACTGCACATAAATGCGCTCTGATTTGCTGTCCTTTATTGCACTTTAATTAAAAAGCAGTACCTTCCTGATGTTCCACCTGAGAGTATAATTAATTATTCTCTTCTGGTGCAATAAGTCTGTTTGTGGTAACAACACTCTTTGCAGCTTCAAAATGAATGGGTGGCTGAACTGTTGGAGGGTGAATGGATGTTCATATCATATGATGAATTCAAAACAGGTTCATAGGGCTCCAAGGTTCAGTATTAAAATAAATGTCATTGGGACCTGAAAAGGTGTTGCCAGTACTCTGACAAATTATTCTACCAATCTCTACAGCCAAACACCATTTGGCTCAGCTTATTAAAAAATGGTTGCCATTCTGTTGTCTGTAGTATTAAAAGTGCACTGGCCTTTCACTAAATAGCTAAAATCGGCTCTGGTAAAATGTCAAAGGAAGTCATAAGAGGTAAGATAAAGTGCTTCCTAAAGGTTTTTAAATAAGGTCTTTACATTCTTTGACACTTAAGGGTCTTTATACTGCCCTCTACAATCCTAACGAACTTTTACACCAGTACAATCAAGAGCTTCCTGGCACCACAACATGGTTTGGGAATAGCACCAGGATAGGTAGTCTCTCCAAAGAGTGCTTCAGGCATCTGAATGCAAACTGAGCTCCCTGACCTGCAGTCTATCAACAGCAAGTGGTGCAGGATCAAGGCCAGGAATATAAGGATCTCAGCCATCCTAACAATTTCTCTCTCCTCTCTGTTGCGGTTCAGGAAGCGCCTCCACTCCCTAAGGGCCAAAACAAAGAGAATGAGGAGGAGCCTCTTTCAGCATTTCATTCGGGCCAACAAATACAGAAGTACAGATCTTGAATTTCTCAACACAGCATCCACATACAAGGCATTTATGTCAATGCACATTTATTTATAAATGTGACAGTTAGGTTTTTCACTTCTTGTTGTCTTCACCAACCCTCCAAAGTATGTCTCCTGTTTTTCTATTTGCTGGATAATTTTTTTTCATGCAGCATCTCAAGAGTTGGCTGTAAATGACTGGGAATGAATGCAGCTAGCTATGTTAGTGTCTCACGTCTTTATGACCATCATCATGAGCTATCCGCTATATTTTTATGCAAATTTCCAAATGGAAAAGACAACAGCTTGTCTGTGTCAACAATTCTAACACTAATAATGATTTAATATGATAGTTTTGGTACTCATATCTCAGTGAGTTAAGACTTACTACTAGGAGCTATTCCTTGGTAAAGCCAGATTGTTTCTGCTCTTAAAAAGATGCTGTATATTCTGCCCTTAAAATTATCTGTATAACAGAAGTAATGTTAGGTAATGTTAAGTTCAGTTAATCCAAATAAGTCTGTTTCAGTGCTCATTTTGCAACTGAATTCCAGTTTCAAGTTTGAAATTATTAAAATTGAACAAACAATTAAAATGTTAACAGTAATAATACTAAAAATAATTCATTGTTGATTTTGTTCAATGAACCAACTCTCATGTAAGGTTGAATGTTTTATTGATTTTGTAAGAGAATAAGGTAACACACTATACATACACACTTACGCTGAGTTTAGCATATGGGAAAAAAAGGATAAAGCATACAATATAAGCACAGGACAAATTTTATGTTATATTTGTCAGGGACGAGAATGGTGCGCTACTGAGAGACCATGTGTAGCGTGAGGGAAGGGCCCAATTGCAGATATACACGAGAGAGCAGGCAGCCCACGCACTTTGATATGAGAACGC
>JBBJLS010073383.1:0-29072 GCA_037577275.1 Bryconaethiops microstoma
TGAGTGAGTGAGTGAGTGAGTGAGTGAGTGAGTGAGTGAGTGAGTGAGTGAGAGAGAGAGAGAGAGAGAGAGAGAGAAATGCACAGGTTGCCTTTCTTTTCTGAACTATTGCAGTGTGAGCTGTGTGAAAATAAGAAACACCTCCAATATGTGTTGTGAGCGCAGTAGTGTGTGAGTGTGTGTGTGTGTGAGTGAGAGAGTGCAGTAATGTGTGAGTGTGTGTGTGAGTGTGTGTGTGTGCACGCAGTAGTGTGTGTAGAGCAGCTTTTCTATGCGTTGTATTCCAGCAGCTTCTGATGGATGAAATACAGTCACACACACACTCTGCTCTTAAAATCACTATTTTAATTGTTGCAGTTGTAAAATAATGTAACAGTGTTGTGTAGTTTAACATGTCCATGGTATAATAAATTATTTATATGTCTTATTTTTACGTTTTCCCCAAACATTTTTTTGTTTGGAATTTTGAATCAAATGTGGTCGATAGTGTATAAAACAACAGTGTCATGCACATGTTACACAGACACACTCCCACACATTACAAAAGCAATAACCAGAAAAAAAAAAAAAAAGATGCAATCTCATTTTTTTCCATTGCTGTATACAGTATGTGGAGCCCTATGCACACACTTTTGTGTACATAACCATATTTGTGATGCCTTGGTGAGGTCAGTTTTTCCTGTTCGCCAGGAAATAAGCCTTATGTACAGAACCGCAGGATATTTTAAGGTTTTTCTGTACATTTGTTTTGGCTGCTCAGCAGTAGTTCGGAGACAGTACTTTTGATCACTGAGCTGAAAACCACAAGCTTGCTTCCGTCTAGGGCTCATGCTTACATGCCCCAGACACCTTTCTATGGAGGTGACATGTAGGACAGGATCATGTTTCAGTTGTTCAAACGTTTTCTTTGGCACGGGTGTAGGTTTAACAGGTCTGTAGTCACTGAAGCGGGTTATTTTCGTCTCTCTTTGGAACTGGGACAATAACAGATGATTTGGAGCAGCGGGGGACAGTGCGGTGGGCCAGGCATTGGCTGCAAACGTCTATGAAACACAACATCAGCCTGCGACACAACATTTGTGTTTTTCAGGGGAGGCCAAGACAGATCTGAACGATTTTTCACTAATCTATCTCAAGAGTGCTCATTAGGCCTACAGTTCTTTGGGAGGGAGGGTTTTTTATCATTGGGAGGGTCTCTGAATAGGCTTCATTAGTCTTGCACTAGACCTACAAGGCTAATATAGTTAACGGAATAGAAGTTTAGTGCAATAGAAGCTGAAGTTTAGTGCAATGTAGCTAACAAGCAGTGGGAGCTTATTGCGCTGGAGGCTAACATAGCTAACAAGAATTATAAGATTGTAGTCTAACCACTAGCATAAATCCTCACACAGTTGCCTCCAACGTTTAGTGTGTCAAAGTGTCAGAAACCGCATAAGCAAGTCCTTAGAGACTGTTGAACACCTCCACACGCTTTAAGGCGGGAGTGATGATTTATGTGTGCAGTTAGGACCGCGCTAATTACTGTACATAAGCTTACATTACATGTTAGCAACATTTGGCTCTTTCCTCTAGCGCTTAAAACTAAAGACACCATATATGAGACCCTTGGCAGATCGACTATGTTTAAGAGGAGAACTTGAGTAAACAATTTTGCCAAACTTCAGGTGCCTTGTTCAAGTGCCCACAGTCATCAGTCATCTTGAATCACAGTGAGGTTCTGCAAATATCTTGTTTTGGACGTCTGGGAAATGTGTTTTTCATTGTTTGAGAAGGCTTGGAGCTTCTCCACACAGTTATTCACATGCTCCTGTAAAATATTCCTGTGTTTCTTCTCCCGTCGTTACTTTCACACACTTTTTCTATCTGAGTGAGGAGCTTTCGACCCGGCTGATCGATGAAGCAGGTCTGGAGCCGTTAGATGGCTGTGCGGCCCGCTCCTACTGACGCGAGTGTAGGATGTTCCAGATTCTGGCAGATCACTGATGTCTGCAGATGTACATTTGAAAAGAACACACTTGACTGAACTCGGACAGTTTCGGAGGGTTCGGCCGGCACGGTGGACCGCTGTGAGCAAACCGCTCTGCTGATTGTTTTGGCCGATAGCAATCTCCTCGCGCGTGTGGGTAATAACTGTGGTTGTGGAGTTAAAGTCCTGCTGCGATCCACAGCGTCAAGCCCAGAGCACATCATCCTTCATGGTGTCCTCCTCCAGCTGGGCGCCGAGCCAGCTGCGCATAGTTCATTAATTGGATTTGTGTGGCTAAAATGAAAATTAGCCATTGTAATAACTTGGGAATTGCAACAGTAATTGGAGAATGGCATAGATATTTGCATACACAGTGTTGTTACGCGAACAGAAAGTGATTCTTTACATTTTTGCCATTTTCTGTCATTGTCAACATCAAAACAGAACATAAAAAGTGCAGAATGTCTCTAATATTATGAGATTTTCCTTCCCTTGCTAGCTGGTTTAGTGCCGTCTTGGTGTTCCTGCTGCCGGATCTCTAAACCAGCTCTCCCATTATATCCTTTCCTTATTAACTTCTGGTTTACTTCCTATTAAGACCGCACTAGACTCTACACGCTTCTCAATATACATTATTTTCTGTACTTGGGTTCACATGAATGTGGTCAATCACAAAACAGTAGACTTGTGAGTTTTACCAGTGATACGTCAGTAGGGAACTTGTGTGGACTTTGGTAGTCAGGTTTCTCAGAAAGCATTTCACACAAAGTAGCAGCAATGGCATCAGAAAAACCTCCACGTAATTGTAAGAATAATATCAGAATTAGAATTAGAACACTTTATTGACCCCAGAGGAAGTTGTTTATGTTATGACTGCACAGACACACCGAGGGCAGAACAATATAACGTCTAAAATAAATGTAAAATTAAAAACTTTGCAGAAATACTCTGTTTGAAATACACTATATTAAATATGCCAAATGCTGCAGTAAAAATACTGCGGATAACTAATTTACTGCTTAGTAATATACTAGTAACACAAATAGTGGTTTGGAGTTCTGTGTACTAAGTCTGTTATTGCACATTATGTAGATCAGTAATATTGACATAGGTAGTCATATTACACATGGCACATACTACATACTACAAGACTGCACATCATGATAATGATTTAGCATCCAATAAGAATACTACACATGACATGGCACATGGGAAGATTATCGCTCATAATAATATATTGCAAAAACCCAATAAGAAAAAAAAAAGTTCTGTCACCTTCTCAGAATTTCCCACCTTTGGTCACTTTGTGCATGTCATTTTTATGAATATTTTTAATTAATTTATGTTTTTTAATGAAAATGAACTACGGCTATTTGGTGTACTGTCATTTTACTCTGAATATCAATTACAGTAAGGATAAATGTGAAAATGCAGAGTGTTGTGTCTTGAGAGGAGCTGCGATGTGAGCAAAAACATTGCTGCTCCAAATGAAGATTGATCGACTGCATCTTCCCGTCCTCGGGAGTCTGGACTCCAGAGCTGAACTCGCAAGAACCGGAGTCTGTACTTAACGTACTCCGTCATGAGAAATGCTCCTTATTTGCACTCGACAATGTTCAATCTTAAACTTGGCAACAGCAGGAACGTTTTAAAGGTGCAGTGGTCCGAGTTTCCACCCGGCTGTCGGGAATTGTTTTCACTCCGAAAGTGAGGAATTGGGAGTGTTTATATATTCTGATCAGCTGGTATTTGCTGGTGCAGAATTTATGCTCCAGTGAGAAAAAGGAAGGAAAACTTCTCAAGAAGTGTGTGTTTTTTTTTTAGTCAGCAAAAAGTTTTATGCTACTTTGCACAAAACAAAAAAGCACTACAAATATGCAGAGTCCCTGACAGAAAGGATGCCATATCCGAATAATTGTACGCTCACAATGCGTGTCCCAGTCCTCTGCGCAATCTGAGAGAGGCCTTCTGTCTGTCACATAAATCATCATTTCAGACCGTGCTGTACATTTCATCCACCTTTGAAGCACGCAGGAGAAATCAGCTTCAAAGGCTCGGAGCTTCGCATCTCATCCTCTCTGCGCATTGTGTGTTTCATGAGAGTTCAGGCTAGCGAATGAGAAATGAAGGATGAGAGCAAGAGAAAGAGAGAGAGAGAGAGGAGGAATAGAGGTTGAATGAATTTGGTTCGAAAGTCGGCAGGACCCTCAGAAGCTACACAAACATGCGCGACAGCGCTGGGACCCATATGTGCCTTCGGCTTTCTATTAAATCAGGCAGAAAGAAGTCCAGAGTGGCGCCGCGGCACAAATGCTGCTTTATAACACAGAGTGTGAGTGTGCTGGAGTCTCACAAGCCCTCAGAGAGTCTAGCAAGACCAGCCCACTTTAACAGAAAGGGGCCGTTTCACAGATAGACAAGGTGACCAATCACAAGCCGTCCTTTTAAGGCCCAGTCTAACTACCGGTGCCGCCCTGAATGGCAGCGGATATGTGAATGGCAGCGGAATTATAAGGGAATACAGTGATAAAACCACTGGTTTGCGTTTTGTTTTATTTTCCATTTAAGTTAACATGCACCTCAACTACGACCGACTCCATTTGACTGTTGATGAAATTTGTGGATGTCAAAAATGACCCTCTCTTTACTTCTAGTTTAGAGTTTCTGAAAAGGTTTAATCTATCTCAGTATAGGCCCTGCAGTCTCTCGCCCTGTTTTCACAAGGCCCCGGAGAACACAGACACGGACACCAGAATTAATGTATCAAAGTTCTGAATTTATAATGGACAGAGGTGTTATGGACTGATATAGGAAAGGAAATGAAACTGTCTTCGAGGAAAATAACTAAGCAAAACAACTCAAAATATGCTACGCACCTGTTGCTAGAGTTAGCTGCACAGGATAAGACGGTGCTTATCTTGACAACACATAAAATGTAATATGTTAAAATCATAAGAACACTTGTTGACACACTTGTTCAGGGTTTGGGCTAGGCCCTTTACTTCCAGTGAAGGAGAATCTTAATGCTTCAGCAGACCAAGACATTCTGGACCACACCATGCTTCCAACTTTGTGGACAGAACCTTTTCTATTCCAGCATGACTGTGTCTCAGTGCACAAAGCAGCTCCATAAAGACGTGCTGGAGGAGTTCAGTGTGGAAGAACTTGACTGTCCCAAACAGAACCCTGACCTCAACCCCATCCAACACCTGTAAAGAGGGGGGGGGGGGGCAACTCAATATTAAAGTCTATGAATTTGGATGCAGTGTCATTTAAAGTCCCTGTTGGTGTGATGGTCAGGCTTTTGTTCACACAGTGTAAGTGTTGAATGACAATCTTGAAAAACAGGACAGTGTGTATAGAGAAAGAGGATTCACATATATAACAGCTTATATCTATATTTTATTTATGTACGTGTTTTCTATGTGTCTTCTTGTATCCTGTAAACTCTGGAGTATCGACAGTTTTCTTTGACTTGACTTTGACTTGTGTTTGAGTGAGATTACGCTGTGATGACTGATTTTGCTGTACGGGCTTCTTTAGTGTGTAAATTTTCATGCTAGGTTTCATGCTAGAATTTGCATCTTTGCATTGACCTCTGCTGGGGTGGTGCTTCATACAGAAGCAGTGAACACCTTCCTGAGACCCAGAAGAAAAATGTTTTGGTATTTAGAATTAGAAATCTAGAAAACTTGAGTTTTATGGTAGAAAGAAACATACAACAGTAATACTTTTTATAAATGTTATTCATATGTGCCTTGTGGTGGACATTGGGTCTTGCTTGGTTGATCACAAAATGTAATTATATTGTGTACTTTTCTAATTGGATTTCTGTTACATCAGAGTGTATCAGAAGTTCTCTAGTTTTAGTGATTATAGTCAGCGTGGTCTGGCAAATTTTTCTATTCCACAATTGTATACTACACATTTACATGTGTGTGTGTGTGTGTGTTTGTGAGAGAGAGAGAGAGAGAGAGAGAGAGAGAGAGAGAGAGAGAGAGAGTGTGTGTGTGGGAGAGTGTGTGTGTGTGTGTGTGTGTGTGTGTGTGTGTGAGAGAGAGAGAATGTGTGTGTGTGTGTGTGTGTGTGAGATAGTGTGTGTGTGTGTGTGTTAGTGTGTGTGTGTGTGTGAGAGAGAGAGTGAGTGAGTGAGAGAGAAAGGGTTAAAATGACTGTAGATTTCTGAAATCTTATTAAATTGAAGTTCAGACCATCATGTTGAAAAAACAACAAGAATATTAGCAGCAGAAGCATAAAATCCCACTTATCTCCCAAGAAGATGAGATGCTTGCCATTTTGAAAACAAATCCATGTGCTCCATTAGTCACAACACCAGAAATGTGGCATCACTAGAAAGCCAAGGATGTCCTCTTAACAGAGCAGTAGGACTCAAATAGATGGCATGAAGGTCTTTAACTCTGTCCCTCGCAGTGGACAAAAATGAATTGCGGAGTCTCAGGAGGATATCTGAAATAGAGGGTATGCTAATTTTAACGTGATACACAGTCAGTCAGGAGACTATATTATTAGTTAGCTTGCTATCTGCAGCACCGTAGAGGAACTTTTATAACTAATATTTCGGACCAGCCTTGACTTGGTCTGGAGTGATCATGGTTTTAGCGAGATGAGACGGTGCTATCACAAATGCAAATGTACTGGTGCTAAATGTAAGAAGAAATATTTTTTCTCTCCAATTTAATCACATCCAGTTCCACCTGTTATCTAGGATGCTTCACCAAACCCTCTCAAATTGCTGTTAGTTTAATGGCTGCTCAACAGGGTGGAGGAGATCACTGCCAGACTCCATGGGGGAGAGGGAGATCCATCTAATCCACTCAGTTATACTCTCCTGGATGGCTTTGACATCGCTGGGAATCAAACTTGTGATACGGCCCAACATTTAGACAGTTTTGCCACTTGACAGTCCATGTCCTTTTGACAGTTTTTAAAAATGTGATTAATTTATTTTTCAATTCAGGGACTACGTCTTGCTCCAAAAACATTACTACTGTCACGGTGCATGAACACAGCAGTGGGGGCACCAATCAGAGCATAACTGACAGATCCTGAAATGCTATTGTAGCATATAATAAATATCAGACAGTCAGTGGGCCTCTGTGGGCAGAACCTCTGAGGCTCAGAGAGCTGTAGTGCAAAGAAAGATCCATAGAAAGATCCACATAGATGCGGGTGCTATGTGTGTGGCCACGGAGACAATAAGCTCAGAGAATCAGAAAAAAAAACAAAAAAAACTTGGTTTCAGCACACAAATGGCTGGCTAACTTAACACTCACACTACCACGCTTTAGTGTCCTTCAGACCCAATATGAACACGCTTTTCACACAGAAAAGTTAAGATACGGCCTAAATCGGCTAACTGAGCTGGCTAGCCGTTTGCCAGCTAACTAGCAGCGGTAAGTCAAGTGTTTGCAGGTTGATACTTTTTAATAAACCACAACAAGCTTTGACACAGGTTTAGTTTCTTAAAGGCTGTCTATGAGCCTCTTGTCTTTTTAGCGTTCGCTGATTTTTTTCTTCTGCGTCTTTAACTTCAGAGACACTCTCTCCCTTATACACTCTTAAAGCGACTCGCCCCTCCGCTCACTCTTCCCCCATACGTTACGGAGGTGCCTCAACCACAAAAAGTGAATCTTTAAAAGATTTATACTCGGCCCCCGATCATCTGCAATAAACCGGATATTAATGAACACAGAGTTGGAACCATGCCAACACTGTAGGATGAGAAGCGGCACTTAAGAACAACAGAAGAACAATAATACAAATACATCTCACGAAGAGCACAGAGATTAGATTGAAAGGACCCTCCCTGCCCTATAATGCCGCATTCCATGAACAGAGTAGTTATCAATCCCGTTGGTGCACCCCCCACCCTCCTAAAAGAAACCCTACAGAAACACATTTTCTGAGACCATGCACTCCAAGACACCTTAGACATTAACTCTAATACCCCGGCGCTGCCTGTGTACCACCAGGCATCTAAGAAAAACACAGAAAAGCACTCACACCTCAGTGCAGGAGTGCGAGAGAGCTGTCAGGGATTAGAGCGTTTATACACACTCGTCTCAGCAGGAGTGTGTCCAAGTCGCTCACCCAGAAGAGCTGCCCTATCCGGCACCTGCTGCCTCTCCGCTCTCTCACACACACACTTGAACAAGATCAAAGTAACACTGAATTCCTCACAGAGCTGCTCCACGGCTGCCCGTCCAGCAGCTGCCCGCCGCGAGGAGCTGCAGTGGAAGCTCGGTCATGTTAGGGCAGCGCACAGCGTTTTGCTAACACTTGCACTTGAAACTCTGTCCAGTCAGAGAAACACAGTCTTCACTCTTCAAGGTGAGAATAAAGTCCATTAGCACCATAACAATCACTTTTATCTCTTACATTTATTTTTATTCTTCTATACTGATTTTATCGCTTCCTTTTTATTTCTTACTTTACTACTTCCGCTTATTTTATCTCTGTACAGAACATGGCATAAGGCCTGTATATGATAACGTGCCACTAAGTGTACCAGACAACAATGGTATCATCATATCGCCCCCTATGCTTCCAGTGGTGTATTACAGTCTGTCAGAATGGCCATGTCAATCAAATAAACATTATAAATTGTAACAGAGAACATCTGAGTTGAAATAAAAGCCACTGTGACTCCCACTATGACTCCTGTGCTGTATTACAGTCTTTTGGAATGACGGTATCAATCAATCACTGGAGCATTATGGAGCATAATCGAAATTGCACCTTCAGGGTTGTTGCAGTGCTGACTGCTGGAAGTAACTGAGCTGTATACAGTCAATGACTCTTTAAGATGGACAGATGGTCACACATGCACGCGCGCGCACACATACACGCAGATGTGGACGTGTTCAGGCACATACGTGAAGGCGTGCAGTAAGTCACACTATAAAAGAAGTATTAACTACTGTGTGAACCATCTTTTCCCACAACCCCCACCTGCTACAGATTATAACACAGTTAACGCTCTGTTCAAACAGTAATCCATCACTGGACAACACACACACACACACACACACACACACACACACACACACACACACACACACACACACACACACACACACACACAACTTATTTCAAACATGCCACATGGACTGGGTCTCTCCACTCTTCTCTATAAATGATTGTATTAATAAATAAGTATTAATATTGTGATCGCCCATTTATTTCTACATGTAATTCTACATGAAAGAACGGGATCATTTCTTATTGGTTCCTGCGAGACATTTACACGTATTACATTTGAAACATGAATAATTCATATCTGACATTATTATTGCTTACATAATACAAATGGGGATATGGATACATATTACATATAGACACTTACATATATGAGATGTGTATGACCCCATGTTCTAACACTGAATAGAAACGAGTGTGTATGTGTGTTTGTGTGTGTGTATTGGTGTGTGTGTGAGCACTGCACCGCTAAACTGGCCTTGCTGGAAGTCGTTTCTCTTCTTGTCCGGCCCGTCAGCAGTGTGTTTACTGCCGTGGCTGAAATATGGATCTGAAGAAGTTCTGCAGCTTCCAGAACCCATTCATCAGGAAACACTGATTTGTTCCAGCAAAAAAAAAAAACCCACAATCAGAGTGTTTTATTTATTATTATTGTTCTTTTCCCAAACAGCCTGAGAGTGTCGCTCAGAGAGAGGAGGAGAGGAGAGCTAACAAACGCCAGAGCGAGTCGGAGGAATGATAAACAGAGAAACCCGTGCACTGAAAGATCAAAGAGCATGGACCCATCTCCCACTCTCTCTCCCCTTTCTTTCCTCTCACTCGTTCCCCTTCTCTTCTCTTCCCTCCTCTCCTCTCTACTGTCTTTATCTCTCACTCTAGTTATTTTTTTTTTATCCCACTTTCTTTTTTTCCCTCTTTCCCCCTGTCCTACTCTTTTTCCACTCACTTTCTTACATGTTTTCAGCCACCTATTCTCTCTCTCTCCATCTCATTCTCTTTCCCTCACTGTCTAGTTCTGTCTCTCAGGTGGTGTGAGGTGCAGAATTGTAAACACACACGCACACACACGTTTCCTCTCTGCAGGAATCTTCTCGTTCACCTGCTGTCGTTTCTGCTTCAGTCATCCCTCCGTGTCTCCAGGTCTGATATTCACTGCCACTCCCTCATTCTGACATACAGGCTTGGTTTAGACAGCATAAAAGCACACACACACACACACACACACAGAATAAAAGGATGCGTCCCCCCGCACCAAACTTCATGATAAACAGGGCAGCTAAAATGATCCAAAAATGTGTTGAATAAAATATTTTGACATTAATATACGTTGAAAGTTACAAGCACTGCTGAGTTGCTTTTTAGGGATAAGAGGCTTTGTTCTGAGAGCAAGTATTTAGACACACACACACACAGAAGAATTGAATGGGTAATGAACGAGTGAATAAATCCAGTATTAAAAGTGACCAAACAGATGCGAATGAGCTTCGTGCACTGCGTTAAAAATACATTTGGAGCAGCTTACAGTCCAACCTCCCGTCCTGCTCGAGCATTTCATCACAAAGTCAGCGGGGCTTCGGCCCATTACAGAGAACACGTTGCATAAACACCCATGTATACATACACACACACACACACACACATACATACATACACACACACGCTACACGTAGCTTCATTTTTCCCTCATGGCACTAGCGAATTTGTAGCTTTAGCCATTAACTTCACTGCAGTGAGGAGAGCCGGGTTACTTTAAGCTACTCAGCAAAGGCATTTTTTCTCTCTCTTTTTTTTTTTTGCATCTTCCTCTTTTATCTAAAGATCCCTCGGGGCGCCAGAGCACATGGACTCTCTCCCCCTCCCGCGCGCACGCGCCCATGCACTTATGTATACACATACACACTCCCGTAGCCACATTATCTGGCAGTAACACCAGCCCGAGTGTAATTCACCACCTTTTTAGAAAGCAGCAGAATGTACACAGCGGCCTGTGTGCGCTAAAACGTCTGGAGCGGTTCCAGCTTTCCTCATTGTGAGTTTGCCATAAGCAGGCCAAGGCAAGCCAAAGCAGGCCCTTTGCCACCAGCAGGCCCTTTGCCACCATGCCAGCCCCTCACACACAGAGCTTTTTAAAGCGATGTGGAGATGCGCAGGGCCGCCACAATGCGCTGAATGCAAAAAGCTCCCAGGCAAAGCTCTTCCAGTGCAGATAAAAGAAAGCAGAAAAGCCACTTATCACACGGGGGCTATCTGCTGCCCACATCTGATGCAGGGGCTTGGGAACCGGACCTTGTTATGTCAAGGGGAGTGAGGATGTGCTGAAACTGCCAAAAACACAGGGCGAGCGAGGGAGAGCGAGGGAGAGATGACACTCTCAATGAGTTTCCTGAATGACAGGCACACTGGAGAACAGAGGAGCCAAATCGAGCCTCGGTGACGTCACCTCCGTTGTTGTTTCCAGGGCTTTTTTCCCCTGGAATGGTATACAGGAATGGAGAGATTTTTCAGCAATGCAACAAGAGAGCACAAAGCCGAAGAGGAAAAATCATATTTGCATCATTTCCCCCTCTTTCTCTTAATTCCTCTCAAAACCAGCAGATCAGCCAGGAATAGTCCGAAATGTTTAGTGTTTGGTTTCCATAGCAGCAGCAGTGCAGTGGTACGAAGCAGGGTCGTAAAATTTGACAGCAAAAATATTTTTACTTTTTTCCCCCTTCAACAAAAAACAGTGCAGATGGTTTGGAGTGTTTTTTTTGTGACATCCATATTACTAAATATTCTAAATAAAACTACAAAGAATAAGTACAAATAACATTACAGTAAATAGTGATTTTATGAGCTGCTGATGGAATTTCACAAATCCAAGCAATGGGTCTCCAATCAAGGAAGCCTTAGAACCTCACAAAATATCGGCTATATATATTTTATTTTACAAAAATAAACCTGGATACTTTTTACTGCTTTTTTGATTGTTTGTATTTATTCTAATGTTAACTTTGCTAGCAGAAAGACACTATCACACACTATCAGCACACTACAGTGCTGTATATTGGATTTTAAAATGGCCTGTCCAGCAAATCAGTCCTGAGATCCAGTTTTTAGCCCTCAATTTTAGTCGTCTTTTTTATATTTTGACGAGTTTTGAGATACAAGCGTATAAATGTTACTTTCATAGTGTTATATTGGCTTATAGCCCTCTAATTATTTGGTACACAAGACTTTTAGCCCTGATTTGGATGAACACATGTCAGGATGGGGGTCTCTAGAATGGCACAATACCAACAACTGTCCAGACCACCACTGGGTAGCAGTCTCTAATACTGTATGATGAAGTACAGACTTTTATGTTAGTCTCAAAAGCCACAGCTGGAGATTACTTAACAAACGAACATGGTTTGAGGCGAGTGTGTGATAATTTAGGCAAAAAGTGCAACACAATACAATCAAGTCACTTTAAATGGCCACAGATGATCAGACAGGATAAAACAGAAGACTTTACTACAGATTTTAAAAGTAAATAGTTTTTAAATGTCTATTATAGGGGATGCCTTTATGAAAAAGGTAAGCTGGTCCATATGCTTAGGGCTACATTGAAAAAAGCGAGGTCACCTTCTGATGCTAGTGCAAGGCCAGAGTCTAAAGATACCATCAAGGCAGGAGTCAGAGTGAATACTGAAAAACTGCATTTGCGCGATGAATTGGTTTAAATGCATTTCGAACAGATGGGTTTTCAGTCTGCATCTGAAGACATTAAGGGACTCATCTGTTTGGACAGTGAGGGGAAGTTCATTCTGCCATCTGGGCGCTTGTAGACAACTTGCTATGTTTTTTTCTTGTGTTTTGAGGATTGGAAGGCTGATCGGTACCTCTGGATTGAAGGGCTTAAGGAGGAGAGTAGGGTGGAATGAGTCATTTTTGCCTTTACAATCAGGCACCAGGGTATCAAATATAGCGCTGATGGCTACAGCAAAGCAGGTCGAGGGACTGCAGCAGTGGCATGATGTGAATTTCAGAAAACTAGTTGAGCTGCTAATGGTACATCCAAGTGATTGACAAGACTGAACCAACACCAAGGATGTGAAAGAGAAACATTTCTTATGAACAACAGCTGGTCATCCAAAGCTGCACTAGACATTTTTGGATCAAGGAGTTCTCAAAGAAGATGAAGATGCCTGCACTTCCAGGGACATAAAGCTAACCTGCTTTGCTGGGATTCAGCTTTAGGTGAAGGACTGCCTTCCATGATGGGATGTCCACCATTCACACAAAGGTAAAAGTAGAAACCTGAGAATCTAAAGCGTAGCACAGGATTTGTTGAACTGTTAGCAAAAACAATGTGAGAATATTACAGCGGAGTGGATACGAATGGAAAATGATAGAGGGCCCAGCGCTGAGTCCTGTGGGACTCCAGTGGAGTCTGCATCAGGATCCTTGTCATTTGGCTTGATATGAGAGCTCCCTCTGGTAAGATGCAAAGCCGGCAACTCCAGGGATGAGCAGGCTGAACAGGAGGACTCTCATAGTTGACCATAAAATCAAGAACAACCCAGACTGATAGTCTAGTAGCATGGAGTAGGTTTGGAGCCTTGGAGTCTTCTCTGGTTGGAATCTCAATTGGTTGGTCAGGTTGGAGTCTTGAAGCTGGTTCACAGCAAGAAACGGTAGGTGGAATGTTCAAGAACATTCCATTTTACCCTTGCTGACCAGAAGGCAGTGAGTACCATGGTTAGTATTTATGATTGATGTGACGAAGGGGAGCTGTTCAAGGGAGATAGGCTGGAGGATTGTGGATGGGAGACAGTATGGGTCTACTGGTGGGACTGCAGGATTTCAGTAGCTATATCATTGGAAGAAAAAAAAACTGGAGAAAAACCTGTTAGGCAGTTCAGACGAGAGCTGGGAATAAGGGCAGGGGAAGGACAGGCAGATCCTGTTAACTGTCTCCTCAAAGAAAGTGTCAGATCTTCTGGGATTACATAGATAGAGTGGAGTCAGGCAGGTTGAGAATGGAAGAGAAACTGGAAAACGACTAATGGCTGCACTACTGCGCTGTGTGTTGATCACTGGTTTGCACTGTGTAGACATTCTGGGAGGCCCAGAGACATTGTGGGCGAGGGATTGGCCTCACTGGGAGACTGTCATTGAGAGTTTATCACTGAGAGTGTGTCATTGGTTGGTGGGACGTGTCTGGCTCTAATGAGGAAATTGAGGAACGCGCTGCCCAGTTTGGGACACTGGTGTGAAATCTTCTCCACAACAGATCTGGAGCCGTTTCTTGGTAGGCTTCATCAGCAGGCCCGTCACGCAGAGGCTCTGCAGACAGCTGTCCACCACCATTAGCCCTCAGCCAGCAGAGAAACACGAGCTGCCGTCTTTCGCCTTTTCAGGTGAGCGGAGACGAGAGCCCTGCAGATCTCTGGAGGCAAAAAAAAAAAAAAAGAGCTGTTCGGAGCTCAGCCTCTCCTCTCTCCATCACTTTCTCTTTTTAAGGGTTCTTAAAAAAATTTCTGTTTTGCATTTGTGTGGTTTTCTCAGTGTGACCGCTCTTATATCACAAATGTTAACCTCAATCTGTGAGAGGAGACACAACTTTACATAGCTGTCAAGGCTTAGTTGATAAAACAACGGTGTTCATGCTGAGGGCATATTTGTAATCAACACTTCGCCTCATGCTCATCAAAGAGTCCACCTTTGTTGCGAAGAACAGCTTTTAAATAACGATTTCTTGTTAAAAAAAAATAATGAGATTAAATAATGAGTTTTCTTATTAAAAGCCCAACCTGAATCTCCTTTGGCCTAAAGGTGCTTTAAACAACTAAAAGATCTGAGTTCTGATGAGTGACATAAAAACATTTGGTGTGGCCTTTGGTATTAGCACTCATATTGGCACAAATAAAATATGAACTTGTAAAATCAGGAATCATGAATCATTAGATCATTGAATGAATCATGAATCGCTGTTTTCTCTTTTAATTACACCTGGAGGCTATCGCAAACTGAGAAAGAAAACATGACCATTTGTATTAAAAATCTTAAAAAACTGTTAATGCGGTTAACATATATGCCCATATATGGGCATGCACACCCATGTAGCTGATACCACCTTTAATTATATTCTGGGCTAATGCTACCATCTCAAAGATAACCCCAACCCCTGATATCCCATAGCAAACTAGTCAAACCCCCGCATTGTTTTTCATGGCCATGCATCTCACCAGTCCTATAATAATCAAACAGATAAAGACTTAAAAGGTCCTATTATCATGGAAACTTAAATTTTTTCAAGTAAAGAGTGTGGTTTAGTACGTAAGTGCTGTTTCAAAAAAAGTGCTGCTCACCCTTTAGTCCCTTTGGGTCACACACAGAAACTTGACAGCAGAAAACAGTCCATTGTGAACTAATTAATAAAGTTGCATATATCCACTTACTCAGGCTACAGCAGTTTAGCCTCGCTCACTCAGATTGAGTGTTTCAGCCCGTGCTGCCTTGTGGAGGCAAAACGGTATACAGCCAATCGGACCAGAGCTCGTTTGGTTAAAATGACTTTAAGGCTGATGTCTTAAAGGTATTCTAACCAAAACGGCCAGTTTAACTGTAAGGGAAAAAGAGAGGCTGGAAAACGGCTGTGCTAAAATAAATTCTAACTATTTTTGGCCCATAAAACCGCACAAATGTCATAAGTGGACATCAAAGGGGGACAAAAGGCAGAAAAATGTAGAATACAGGCACATTGACTTTTCTCTCTTTTCCTTCAGCAGAATATTTAATCTGCCATTTACACGGCTGCTCAGCCCAAAAAGGGCTGAAAACTGTCACCTCTTCTGCCATAATCCATATTGTGGTTGAACAATACGGCATTTTTTCTGTATTCCTTCCATTCCGTATCCCTCCCATTCACCACACAGCTCTTAAACTCATTCCAGCCTGAGACGGTTGAGAAGATGATGCGTTTTTCATGTCCTGCCTGACTCCAGGAGCTGCGGGCCCGAGTCTCCATTAGCATGCAAAAGAGCAAAGGAATATTCCGGATTATGACGTCCGCACGCAAAAGCCTATATTTCACATTTAAAATGATTACGACTCCTGCTGGGCCGGCGGGACTCCCCCGCAGCTTTGTCATTTTGCCTTTATCTAGCAATTCGCGGCATTCGGCGCGGGCCGAGCTGCCTGATGATGAGGCTGGTGTAGGACCCACTCCGTCTGCTGCCCCGTAATTGTGTCCAAAAGTGTTATTTGTGCCCGTGGAGCTGCAGCAGGGTCCCCGCTGCGTCTCAGCCTGGGCTGGGACTGCTGGGTAATGAGCCTCGGTGGATGCTGGGAGGCAGGCTCCGCTCTCCCCCAGGAGCCCCTGGGAATGAGTTGCAGATTTCTACGGCTGTAACCGGAGGCCACGTTACCATCCAGACTTCATCCATCACCCCACAGCCCGCTAAAGCAGACAGAACCTTCTGATTAATCACTGCTGCCCTGCGTTGCCATCAGAGAAATGATAGAGTTTGAGCTTGAGCTTTTTTTTTTTCTCCTCGCCCCTCATCAAGTCCACAAAATGGATTACATTACTGGTTGAATTGGTTTTACTGTGCGGATTTCCAGTCCCGCATGAAACACCAGAGAGTCCTTATCGCCACTTTTAGTCCAGAGATTTAAAGTGATGCAGAAAATCAAATGTACACAGTTCTCTCCTATAACCCAGTCAACAGTCAACCAACAGTCACTCACCAGAGGGTCTAGAAACATTTATAGCTTTGCCTTCTATTTGTTGGGGGTTGCTTTCCCCAGCCATTCATCGCCAACGTTCCCATGAAATCGGAATGACAGATGATTTTGATTAGATCCGAAGCTACTGGGTGTTTTAAAATGATACATATTAGGATCCAGAGCTGTTCGTGAAACATTCATGCCTGAATGTCCAGGTATAATGATGCAGGATCTGATGTTAACGTGTTGGTGCCAGATATTTGTAAGGGGGGATTCAGACAATATTATATTAATAATAATAATAATAATAATAATAATAAGATACATTTATATAGCACCTTTCACAATCCTAATTACTTTTTATACAAAAGCAGGAGAGGGTAAAGTGAGCAAAAAGCAGAGTAGAGAAAGAAAAACTGTTCTTAGAAGAGAAACTTTTTTTTTCTCTGATTTGAAAGCAGAGAAAGACAGTCAGTGATGGAGTGACTGAAGCTCTTCTTCAGTTTTCAAATATTGGGCACTGAAGGACCTGCCTCCCAGGAAGCTGAATCTGGTGGTGGGATGGTGAGAAAGTTACCGCTAGATGACCTGAGAGTGAGAGGATTAGACAAGATGGCGTCAAGCGGTCTGTTATGTACAGAGAAGCAGGGCTTTGCATGTGAGTAGCAAGATTTTAAACGATACTGGACCGGGAGCCAGTGTAGCTGACAGAGGATGAGGGTGATGTGAGCAGATCGCTTGGTATGAGTCTGAATACTAGCAGTAGTATTTTTACTGTACTGCAGTTTCTGCAAATACTTTTTATGGAGGTCTAGGGAACTACATGAACAAGAAATGGACGAAGACGAGGAGCGCTAGGGAGATATATATATTAAAAAAAAGCAATTTTCTGGCGAGGGCAATTCTTGATATGGAGATAAAAATTAAGTAATGAGTCAAATAGTACACCAAGATTTCTGACAGTAGGAAAGATCTTACATTGCCTATACTAACAGAAAAACTGGATGATGTAGATTTTGGGCCGACAAGCAGAACTTCGTTTTTTTTTTTCCAGTGTTTTTGAGAAAAGTATTCTGCATTAAAAGTTTTAAACCAGAGATACAGTCTGTTGGTGTACCGGGAGGGGGCTCTGAATGGGAGTAATTACCGAGATATGTAGTTATTCATCTGCAAAAGGTGTTAAAGCCATGGCTACAGATAATCTGACCAAGGGGTGAGATGTAGATTAGATTAGTAGATTAGGCAGATGTTTTAATGTGATGTCTGAGGAAACTAGCAATAAAAGCAATCAGGTGAATAAGTAATGACTGTGTGAGAACTAGCGCCAGACACCTTTTGAAAGAATAAAAGAATAATGTCTTGGAATTGTATGTTGAAAATAAATGCTCCCTGATTTGACATCTTTGTTAATGCAATGAGCTTAAATGCGTTTTCAAGTACAATACAAATGTCCAAATAATTTTCGGGAACGCTGTTCTATTGCTTAAAAAAAAAAAAATTAAAGTGTGCCACAGCTAAAAACAGCAGCCTGAAGTTCGTCTCTATGCTTTCAGCCTAAAATTGTCACCCAAACATGCCTTTGCTGAGTGCTTACATGTGGGGGGTAAGGAGGGAAGCCTCTGTTCTGATTTCCCTTTTAAATGTGCCTGAAAAGTCAGCCTCAAAGTGATGAAAACCACGTGAAATATTCCAAACAGGACCACCAAAATGTATCTGAAGTGAGACTGCTTTCGGGACAGTCTATACAATAAACATGAGACGTAGCTCAACCTGAAAGATCGCTCTGATCTGTCGCTCTCCGAAGGTAAATAACTGAATTTCAATAAATAAAATGTCATTGCATATTCCGCACATCTGTCCCATATGACAAATAAATTAGGACCATTTGAAGAGAAGGTCAGAGTGGGCTGATTGATTCTCTAATTGCACTGACGGTTCCCAAACATCACCATCTGTTGGCCTTTTCGGAGAATTAATCAAGCGATCTGGCGTGAGTTTGTCACTCTTGCTCGTTATGGGGCTTTCTTCCACTGCGTCACAGAAACGGACCATGAAAAATGACTCCAAATCTGCCTCCTGCCTGCCAGGCTGGAGCGGCCCACCGTAAATGTGAATGAACTAAATGCCTCTGCAGGACAAATGACCCCAAAATGAACCAAATCAAACCACCCAATGCTCTAAATAGCCCGGTAGTTTGCTTGTTTCTTCATGTCTTTCTCGCCATTGACTTTGCATTGACTCGCCCTAATCAGGAGGACTACTGCGGAAAGCTGCCCTCACCGCTGGAATGCATGATTGGGCCGAGACAGAATGGTCAATTTAACAGGGCGGCACGAGGCTACAAGCCTGAGTGGTGGCAACACTGATCAGAATGCTGAATACACACACACACACACACACACACACACACACACACACACTAAACAGAAGAGACACTGCATCAGCCACGTCGGCCTGCTGTGCAAAACTAAATCAGCACCGTAAATACTATTAGATTTTTCTCCTCCATTGCAAACAACAGTGCACAACATAAAAGACAGCACGTATTACCAAGGACTATTATTCACTCTTGGCACTGAACTCTGATCCAATATCGCTTCAGCCCCGACGCCATGTGCGCAACATTCTGTCGCATTTTTCTTTGACGCTTCGCTGTACACACTCAGCTTGCCTTTAATTTACATTCAGCTAAACAGCCAGTAAATTCAGTGGCGTGACTTAGTAGAGCTGGGCCTTCAGTTCAGGCCAGAAAAGTAAAGTAATTAGGAAGAAAACACCTCTATGACAATATTAAATTGCGCTAGCACCCCTATAGAATTTCTAATAGTACATTAGCATTAGATAAAACATGGACGTCTGTGGTATTTTAGGTTTGTAACAGACATTAACAATTATTAGAGCTTGTATGTATCAGTTTTGCAGGCCCTCTTAGGGGAGAGAATCCTGGAATGGTGCTGCCGCCGATATTCTCCATTTCTAGCAACTGGACGGAACTGAAACCCGGTAACACTGTGTCTCTACAGTCAGCACTGCCTTCTGCACCTCTTTACTGTAAATCAACTGTCCATTCACTATTTGCACATCGTCAATTTACGTCAGTTTACACATATTCTATTTACTCTGAAATGCTTTTAGCCCTTAGTTTGTATGTATTTTCATATTTTAGCAATTTAAGTCATTTCTTCTGGGCTCAACAAATATTTCATATTCTGATTCTGATTTTGTTTACAATTGCATATATTAGTACATTTATTGTATTGTTCTACTCTTTCGTCTATTTTCTAGTTTTTGCACCATCTCTGGAGTGGTTCAGGTTTGCATTTCACAGCACAATGTACAAAGTATAACATGTGACATCTTAAATCTTGACTGAAACCTGTATATATGGCTTTACAGACAGTGACAGACTGCCTAAAACTTGCTCATATTATTTCTCCACAGTCAGTGATGTATCAAACACGTCCAGAAGGACTAGAGTGTGTTTTTTTCCTCAACACTCACTGTAAATCCGAACGTGACTGGTAGATTTCTGTTTGTAATTATGCTGGTAGCTAATCTAACCAATATTAGAAATAAAACTTAAAACCTTTGCAGACAAACATGATTCTATTGAATTTAAACATCATGGAAAATGGAAATAACTGGAATGTATTTTTTCATTCCCAGAAGGAATTAAGTTTCTCTGGAAATTTGGAAGACTAGTATTCTAGTATTTGTAAAGTTAGCCTCATACCCACAGTCCGAAACTGAAGAAGCAGAATTTGAACTCCAAGCGATCGATTTCTTTTGGGCTCAGTGAAAACGCTCTAAATTTTATTTTGCATCAAACTGTGCTTTTTAGAATTCAAGAAATATGTAGATAAGCCATAAAAAATAATCAAAATAAAGTGATCACATACTGTTGGAAAAAAAAAGAAAAAAAGAAAAGCTGTTATGCTGAACAATATATTACCATAATACAATCTACATAATAAAAGTCCCCATGGGCCATGTGTAATAGCAGGGAGGTTGTTATAAATCTTTTGACTGTACACAGAAATGGTTCTGCATTTATAATCTGGCTGTAAATAAGTACACAGACATAGGGATGGTATTGTAGAGGCGAGAGCGTTTACCCTTGGGTTTGTGTGTGTGTGTGTGTGTGTGTGTGTGTGAGGGAAGCTGAAACAGTCTGTGGGAGGTTCAGTAACCAGCTCAAGTCGAAAGCGGCAGTTGCTCTTATTTAAACGAGGACGCTATTTTTCTCCTCCGCTGACCAAACCTTGACCCTCAGACAGCGCTGGAAATAGGTACGGGCTCGAGGGAGAAGCGGCCTCCAACAGCAGCCTAATTTTAAACCAAATGAACAAATGGCTGCCTCCAGACTGCACTTCCAGATGTGTTTTTCCCTCCATTTCTCTCCGGGTGTCTCACGAAATCAGATCAGCAGGAGAGCGCTAACTGTTCCGCGCTAACGCCACCCACGCCCCGCTCGGTTAAAGCTGAGAGAGTAATAGGAGTTAATGTGGGGTTAAAGTCGTCATTTGACCCACAGAACACTTCCCCCGCCGCACTGCCACGGCTTAATTGAGGTTGATTCTAGTATCGATGTCCAGGTGACGGGCACCATCGCCACTTCCATCCCCTTCACCAACCAATCGGAACAGGTGCTCCCATTTGGGTGGGAAAAGACCGTCCAGGATCAATTTCTTTCACAGAGGGGTCTAATTACGGTCCAGGCACAATTACACACTTTCGCTTGTCTGATACTGATGATCCTGAACCCTTGATTATAGTGCCTCTTCCCCGGGTAAGCAACGTGCACACACTCAGCCAAACACATGATTTAAAAGAAAATGTCATTCATCAAACCAGGCCACCTTCGTCGGTTGCACCATGGTCTGGTTCTTCAGTGAAGTGAACTTAAGTGAACATTGTAGGTGTTATCAGTGGCAGACAGGGCATTCTGCAAGGCCTCATACACAGCAAACTGATGCACTGTGTGTTCTCACACGTTCCCATCATAGCCAGCATGATTTTTTTTCAGCAATTTGTGCTACAGGAGCTCTTCCGTGGGATCAGACCAGACAGGCTAGACTTCGCTCTCCATATTAATGAGCTTGAGTGCCCATGACCCTGTCGCTGGTTCACTGGTTGTCCTTCCTTGGACTGCTTTTGGTAAGTACTAACAACTGCACACTAGGAAAATCTTACAAGACCTGCATTTTTGGAGATGCTCTGACGAATCATTACAACCTGGCCCAAGTCTGGGGGGGGGGGGGGGAGGGGGGGGCTTTATACCCCTCGTCCGCATGGGACCTGGAAAGTATTATTTTGATTTTATGTTTATATTAAAATTGAAATTGTTCTCGTCTTTGTGTCTGTGTCTGTGCAGTCACAGCATAAGCAGTTTCCTCCAGGATCAATAAAGATTTCTGATTCTGAAGTTTCAAACTGAGAGAGGCATTGTATTCTGTTCACATGGGTGAATATAATTAAGTCATGCTAAATATGAGTGTTTTCTATTACAGATGACATCGGTGGTCAAAACCAGTCAGATTTCACCCCAAGCAATTTCCCTGCATCGGCTGCAGACATCTCTGGAGATGTCAGCTGAAACGGTGGCTGAAATAAATGAACAATCCGGAAACAAACTTTCTCGCAGTTCGTCTTTATTAGGAATGTTCACAGCTCGTTACCAAGTCTGCAGCTACGACTGGATTGGGAAAGGGCTTCACTTTGTGATTAGAATGCAGTGGGTCTGATGGAAGAGAGTTTGACTCTCTTAAAACACTTATGTCATCATATTTCTATATTTAAAGAGAAATGTAAATTTCAAAAACTCTGCATAATTCATGGTGGAGATTTATTTATTTATTTTTTTTACAGTGGTGCTGAATGGAACCAGGAATCAATAACTTTCTGTGAGGAGCTTTTAGAGGCAGACGTCTGTTTCCATTCACCACCACTATGAAGAATTCTGACCGTTGCTTTTCATTAGAGATTACTGAACAACTACATACACATTGAGGCTACCATTACTTGTTACCTATATTAGTCATCTGAGGTAAGTTTGCACAATTATAATTGTTGTAATATTAGGTTTCATTACTTTTAGATTACATTTACATTTTTTCATTGGAAGTAGGTCTGTATAAAGCTAATCATAACGTTCCTTTACTTTTTAGCTACGTTGGCCATTCGTGTAGGTATGATAACCACTATGAAAGCAAACGCCTCAATTTTACCCTTTAAAATGACCTTCATTTCCCATACAGGGAATTAATGAATATTAAGGGAAAAAGTGCACAGATTAAGGCCGATTAAGGGGTGAAAATACTGAATTTTGATTAATAGAATTAATAGAACCTCCTGAATTAACGCCTCAAATTTAAGATTAAGGGGTTTCACACACATGTCTTGAATCTAATTTTAAGGTAAAATTAAGGGGTCGGCCACTTAAGTCAAATGAAGGGGTTGGTGTATTTTCTGGGGTAAATTAAGGTAGGATTAAACACATTAAGTACATTGTGTTTTGTAGTGAACTGGAGGGGTATAAGGTTCCATGGCTTTATATCTAAATTAGGTATTTGAAGTAAGTTTGTGGACAGTGTACAGTGCTAAATGGTGGGGCATAAACTTCTCACTTGTTAGGCCCATTTGCCATTTGCTATCAGTTAAAAGGTTGGGGTGTGAAGTTTCATTACTCTGTACCTTGGTTAGCCCTTTTGGAAAGTTTGTGCAATGCTACTGGTGGGGGTATAAGGGTCTTTTACTTTTTAGCTACATTAGCCATTTTTTGGTAGGTTTGCACAATGTTAACTGTGCGGGGGTGGGGGTACAACCCAGTAAACTTTTGCTTTTAAACTATCAGTCAGTACAAAAATGACAGATTTATTTTTGAAAGAAGCTGTAAAACTGAGCAGGTGGAGCACATTGAGGTGCTTCTGAACACAAGGTCGTGATGGAGGTACAAAATTTTTTTTTAAAAAAATCAGTGTACGAGGACTGAAAGAATGGGTCATAATTAAACTATGTCTCGGGGCATCAGTTCAAAATGAAAAATCACTTTTGCCGCTATGAATTTTTGATGTTTCCTGCATGCGCGCGAGGGGAATCGCATTCAAAGAGGTGAGTAACTCTACAAAAGGAGTGCTGCCAACTTTCATACTCAGTTCAATCAAGGTCACTGAGAGACAAGCACTTCAAGACCAAAAAAGAGGGGGAAAAAAACTCAACAAATTTTATAAATGTTGCGTTTGCTGGCACGTAATGAGTGACTTTGGCACGTCGCTGGAGTAAACGCCCTCACGCTCAGGGTTCGGGTCTTTATCTAGACTACAAAAGGGCCCGAGTGACTGAAGCGCTACAATAACTGTGACGGGAAAGTGGTGAGAAACTGTGTGTTTTGATTTTTCTCCCCTTAAAATCTTGGGCAGCAGGGTAAGCACTCAGAGTAAATTATTCACTGATTCCAAACTGTTGCTCCTGGCTTTATTCATATTTAATATTTCCTTTTGAAGTTCAGTAATTAGCTTTGCTGGCTCTGCTGTTCCTCCATCCCTCTTCCCTTCCTTCTCCTCCGCTCTGTGGCACCAGTTAATTAGAACCAAAAGAGTGGGTGATCCCGCTCCTCCTGGTTAAACCGCTGTGTGCAGCTTCAGGAAGGGGGGAAAAAAAAAATGACAGTGACACCACGGAGGTAGCCGCAGGGGTAATGTGGTGCAAATTCGTATCTGTGTATCTGCAGTGGAAAACGTGTGCTGCTTAAATTCGCCTGACATGCAATCATGTTGCTGCACTGCAACACATCAGCTCAGTCAGAACTGCGTTAACACTGAACCTCGGAAGCGTGAATCTATTACCGTCATTTTGCTGCACTATTACAGCGTGATTACAGTACTATTCCATTACACATTTTCTTTTCAGTTTAGACAGCAAAGATGTTTTTGTGTGCCGATTTGTCATTATATTCTAAGCCCACTTCCAATTGGAGGCATCAGGGTTACTGGGTGACCAATCAGGAGCAGCGAATTAAGCGAAAGGGAGGAGCTTTGGCTTTAAAGAGCAAACCTACAGCGGGACGCTAGAGGGCACTCATGAGTGAGACCAAAATGAATGGGTTCCTATGTAGATTTTGTGCAAAACTGTAATTTGTAAATAATTAAATCATTTTTATTCAAACGCACTTGTTTACGCGCACAGAACAAGGAAAATGTTTCAGAGCTGCTGTGGTATTTTAACGCTGTTCAGTTCCAGTTACGGAACTTTCTAACGGTGGTTTGGGTTCATTAGTGACATCATTGAGCAGCAACAGCCAATGAGCTGCTCAGATCTCCAACCAGCCAGCATTCAGTAGCCAAAATGTCAGCCAATCAGCACTCGTTGTGCAAGCTGCTGTACTTTAAATGCACATATTGCCATGTTGTCTTAACCACTGTGTTCGAATTAGGTTCACATACAGCTTTTTCCAAACACGGCACACTTTTATCCCCTTCATTTCCAACCCACGTAGTCTCTTTCAGCAGCAAACTTTTATTTTATAAAACCATTTTGAGAATTATTAGATAGCACTAAAATAAAAATAACGTGGGCGTCAGGTTTTCCTCCTCTACCCAGTGGGCTTTCTGTACTGTAATGAGCGAGAGATAAAATGAAAACTGGGTGGATGAAGCTTTTACATTACATGTAATATAATACAGACAGTTAATGAGTTACTGTCAGCATTTCTTACTGCCCACCTGCTCGGATATGTCCCACATTTTGAAGCATTTTACTGCAAACAAGTGCTCCTCTTTCTTTCCCTTTTTTTAAACCACTGCCCACCTTTCACATATGGAAACTGCTGCCCTAGTGAGCAATGCTGAAAGTAAAGCCGTCTGTAGATCACTGTCCAAGATACACCCAACCTTGCCAGACTAATCTCTACCCACTCTGAGACTCATTAACCGACCAGTGACATTGAAAAGACCAGGGGTGGTATACAGTGGGGGGCCCAAAAGTCTGATTGAAAAGTTGAAAATTAATTTCATGTTAAAATAATGAAGTTTTCATCATAGATTAAATTAGTAGACACTTTATCAAACAATGTTCAAACAGAGAGCAAAGTAGAGTGGAATGAAATATTTCCAAAGCTTCTCTGAGTGTTTTCTTCTGCTTTAATGATGTTGTGACTCCACAAGTTTATGTAGAAGCTTCTGATGGTCAGGTCAGATCCACCTGTGAGTCTGAACACACACTGACCTTTTTATTCAAAGGCCTTAAGTGGTCACCAGCCCAGATTTGCTTCAGTTTAAACAGAGGGTTGGAAGCAGTTCAGAATCTGGAAGATTTCTTCATCTTACTGATCAAAACTTCTCTTTGGTTTCAGTTTTTCACAATTTCTAGAAGGTTCTGTTCTTTATTTCCAGTTTTACATGAAAGAAAAATCCCAGATTTTCACTGGGCTCTCAAACCTTGGGCCCTCACTGGATATATCACTGGACCAAACCAGTAATGGCCCACAAGGAACTCTTCCAACTTTCCAGCCAATTACACCCACCCCAGCAGTGCCTTAAGTAGTTCAGTATAAATCTTTGTGTAGGCTTTGTTGCTAACCTTGTGAAGCCCAGTTGGTCTGAGAGGTGGTAGAATAAAAAAATAAAAAAAACCTACAGAAATGTGGAAGCAATTTGGGCCTATAATTAAAAACCATCCCACTGGTAAACACACTAGGTACGAGGGCTGTACTTCACTTAATTGGAAACCAAATAAAACAAACTAATGTGGTTAACTCAGTTTAACTCTTAGATTACGTTTAGATAAACAGAATCAGAGTCAGAAAATTTGACTGATCCTGGAGGAAATTACTTATGCTGCAACTACACAGACATACAGAGACACAAATAGTATAAAAGACAAGAACAGTATAAAATATAGTCCAAGTCAAAATAAACGTTAAAATAAGCTCTCAGAAATACTCAGGAAATGCTTAGTACCAAATAAACTATGCTATATTCACAGAATGCTGTGGACGGTAAGATAAGTGGACGTAAATACTATAGATAAATAAATACAATTTATGCTGTAGTAGTTTACCATTGGAGTTTGTTCTCTACACCGAGTCTATTGGGTGCACGTAATAATCACTTAAGTTGTGATACTGTTCATGATAATGCCATTGCAGAAGTAAATGACATGAGCAGTGAATAGTGAAGATATTTACAAAATAATTTATGAATACGGCAGACACACTTATCCATTTGACTTCTGTCATGTAACAGAAGTAGAGTTGGGACTCTTGTTTGTGATCCAGAACTAATCATTCAATATTAATACCTCGCCTGACCAAAGCTCATGTCTGAACGCAATCAAATCCTCACAGCAACATTCTAGCCCTCCCTGGAGAGTAACAGTGAATGATATCGCCAGTCCAATCTTCACACATCTGACTTGTGTCTAATGGTTTCCCCATATCTAGAAGAGCAATGAGATCAGATCTTTTTATTTCAGATTGGATTGGCAGTCAAACGCTGATAGTTTATCTAAACAAACAAATCCCACCCAGCAGCCAAGCAGGTCTAATCCGATCAGAGCGCCGGAGCCTCGTTATTACAGGAAACCCAACAGCGCTCAAACAAACAGACTAAAGAAAACACATTACTAGCTCTGAAATTTAAACGCGTATGGACAGAAGGTCCGTGCAGCAGGGCTTGTTCTCCTTCACAGCCGCTTGGTTGGGACGGGTTAGAGTAGAGGGGCAATGTTGAACAGCCGTGGAGCAAATCAGAAGAGGACAGGGATCAGGGGGTCTTGGCAGCAGAGCTCGGAAGCAGGAGAACAAAACAAAACCCTTCAGAGCTGGGCCAACATCACTGGAGCTCAACCAGGAATCAAAGCAGCTCAGTCATAATGTTTCATAATGTTAGTAACTCCCATTGCTGGGTTTCTCATTATTTCTTATAACTTTTAAAAGTTTTTAAAGGAACAGTATCATTTTTAAAAAATCTAATTTACACAAAGCACTGACCCCAGATGTGGTCATCTGAGACATGTTTGGAGTCCAAATTTGATTCTTTTGTTTAGAACTGGAGCTACAAGGCTAACATTGCTAACACTAGAAGTCAATAGTCTCCCAAACCTTTGCCATAAATAAATACCCCAAACTTTTCTCATCCCACACAAACCACATCCAGCTCTTTATTAAGGTGGAGCGGATTTATGGATGTGGTTTAGGACACAGTATGACTTACTGTGAACTGTAAAAAATTAACTTCACTGTGTAGCTTTTTTACACAAATGGGCAGCCTTTTTACAAAACAGGGTCTGTTTTCACGGATTGCCTCGGGGGCTGGAGCGCTGAGCCATAATCGTTTTTTGTGAGCTGTAAACATGGAGGACACTAAATCAACATTCATCCTGCTGACGACTGCTGTTTTGTCTGAAACGGCTGCCTGTAAAGTTTTGTTCCATTTTATAGGTTACAGGTTGTCACACAAATGTATCTACTATGTAAACTAAGAGCTGGATTCACTAAAATAAGGACTGGATCCCATCAAAGAAGTTCAGGATCCAGATCTGGTACAAATTACGCCCCACAGTCAGCACTATGCTTACTTGGGGAAGGGACTACATTAATTCCAAAACTAAAGAAGCGAACTTTAGATGCTAATCATGTCTTGGCTGAGTGACTCCAATTGGGGTGGGAGTGGGAGTGCTGGGGTCTTAGACGTTGGGCTGAACTACTGCTTTAATATTACAGGTTGTGGTGCCGAATGCTGCGAGAGGCTGTGGTGGAGGAACGGTCACTGACTGACGTCAGAACAGATGCAGACACACATTTTCACTTTACTTTGGGAATGCTGCTAATGTGCCTGACCCTCCGATCGACTCCTAATGAGCTCACAGCATCGAGGAGAAAGGCGAGACCACTGGACCGGCCTATAAATACCACCCGTAAAAGCTCCGCTGTCATGTCGCATTGATCCCCCAGCGTGAGAGCAACCAAACCTGAGGTGTCCTGCTCTCTCTCTCTCTCTCTCAGGTGTGTGTGTGTGTGTGTGTGTGTGTGTGTGTGTGTGTGTGGAGTGTAAGTGTGTGAGAGAGAGAGAGAGAGAGAGAGAGATAGAGAGAGAATGAGAATAGAAAGATAAACAGAATGAGGAAAGAGGAAAAATAAGCAAAAGTGAGAAAGAAGTAAAAACAGACAGAGGAATAGAGAAACAAGTAATGAAAGTAAATAAAGGAAACGACAGAGCACGAGAGAGAAACAAGTAATAAAAGAAAAACGAACAAAAGAAAGAGTTGAAGAAAGAAAAGACAAAACGAGATAAAGAGAGAGCAAACAAGAGAAAGACAGACAGAGGTTAGAATAATAACTGAGAAAGAAGAGGAAGAGAGAGAGAGACAGAGAGAGAGAGAGAGAGACACAGAGAGAGAGAGAGAGAGAAAGACA
>JBBJLS010073448.1:0-29042 GCA_037577275.1 Bryconaethiops microstoma
ACACACACACACACACACACACACACACACACACACACACTGAACTGAAGTGCTTCTTTCTCCCAATCACATAGCATACACAAAAAACTGATGTTTCACAAACTTACTCCCTTACTTCAATTGTAAATAACCCGTATGTATTATATACTGTATACTTTTTCTAATCCTGTTGCTGCTATTTGCTATATTTGCACAATTATTTATGGCTGTCTACCTCACACTTTGGATAACTTCCCATTTTTGCACACTTAAAAACTGCTGCTAGAATACATTATGTTATGTCACTCACGCTAGTACTGTCACTGTTCCTGGCAACTGCACTATATGTTGTCTTGTCCTATTAAATTATTGCTCTTGTGTTTTTGGCAGTATCTGTTTAGTCCTGTCTGCACTTGTGTAGTCATGTGGTGTTTGTTCTTTGTAGTATTGTGGTGTTTTGTTTTCGTTCTTTGTGTTGCACCATGGTCCATTTTGTTCTTTGTGTTAAACAGTTGGTTCCTCACTTTGACATGTACCACAAGCCAAAACATTGTTGCAGACTACATATATCCTTTCATGGCAGCAGTGTTCCCTAATGGCTGTATACTCTCAGATAATGTGCACGACAAGCATTCAGGAATGGTTTGAGGAACATGACAGAGTTTAAGGTGTTGACTTGGCCTCCAAAATTTCCAGATTACAATCTGATCAAGCATCTGTGGTATGTGCTGGATGAGCCATTCTGATGTAGAAGACCCACCTCTTCTTGTATCACTTACAGGACTAAAAGTCTAAATGTCTGTTGCTAATGTCTTGGTTCCAGATACCATAGGACATTATAATGTTTAGTGTATGTTTTGAATGTAATTCTCCAAATATGTTGCATTTGCATGTACCAATTAAATCCTATAAGTAAGTTTACACGGTTTACTATTTAGGAAAGCAGTATATTTAAATGAAAATACCCTGTATTTGGCAGAATGCCCCAAAGATGTAACAATTTGGTTAAACAATGGTATGTAGAATTTTGTACGTTTTTCCATTATTTTATTACTCATGATATGTATTCATATCTTGGCCCACTCTGTTGTGCTGAATGTCTTGTCTTAGATACACCTTTGTATTGGCTCTGCAGCTTAAAATATTTCTCTCAGTACATCCTGTTGTGTGGTGGAAGCACCTATTAAGAGAATCTGTGATTTTCTATTCTATTAAAACTGCATAAGAACTCAGAGAGCCTCTAAATTTACTGCAGCTTGACAGATAATTACTGAACTGGCCCAGGCTTCTCACCTGACTTCAGCTCCTTTGGGAGTCAATGCTGTGTAACACTTTGAAGTAGGGTAATGCCTTAAGACTGCACAACACCTACATGAGCTTGTTGTAACAACTGACATAAACCTGGATATATATTTATAAAGTGTATTTGCAACAAACTTTACTTTACTTTATTTGCAACTAACTTTACAGGGGAAATGACATTAAAATGGATAAAGGCATTTATTATAACTGATCCTCGTTGGAATAAGCCTTTTAAAATCTTTATGTAGATTTATGTCAGCAACACCATCATATGAAATTTCATGTCCAACAAAAATAACTAGAAAGTCAATATATGGTTGACATCTAGAATAATACTTGTACCCTATTTACTGCTGGAAGCCTCTCTTCTCTTCTAGGAAGGCTTTATACAGTAGATGTTGGAATATTGCTGTGAGAATTTGATTGCATTAATGTGGTCACGTACTGATGTTGGATGATTAGCTGTGGATCACAAATGCTCCACCACTCCACAGAACACAGTTCCATTTTTTCACAACCAGTGGCTGGAGGGCCTCAAACCTCTGAGATCATGGACCACTTTTAATGGATCTTATGAAAATCAAGGAGATATGGGCGTGTGAAGAAATTTCTTAAAATTTCAAGAACCTCCACATGATACAAAAACTCCTGGAAAAACCCTTAAATTGGTATTGAACCTTACTTCATGGTTCTTCATACCTTTAAAAGGTTCCTCACACTCATATCTCATTTACAGAAATAATTCTTTTGTGAAGTATTTTTTTTTTCTGTGGGACTGCTCAAACAAACTTTTGTGCATTTATGTATTTATGTCTACATACAGAACCTGAGATATTTTGGGTCAAAGCAACAAAAGAAAATAAGCAATTCTTTGAAAAATTAAAACAAAAAAATACACAGTCCCAAAAGTCTCACTGTGAAAGGTTTTACAGGCTGAGAAATAAAAAAATAGACTACAAAGGAGAAACTTAAATGGAAGAAGACACAACGGACAGTGAAGGAATAGGCACATGGAACATTTGTCCCCACAAGAAGGTGTGCTTTGACAGTTAATAACAATAATGTCAAATACATTCAAGACTACCTCCTAAACACTCATTCCCTCATATTCTTAAGTATGAGAAATTTCAGCTGAAGTGCACAAGTCGGAATTTAAACATGGACATGCTACAGTGGAGGAAATAATTATTTGATCCCCTATTGAATTTGTAAGTTTGCTGACTTACAAAAAAATGTATTACTTTTATAACTTTTTTCTTGATTTTTGGTTGATATTCTGTCTCTCTCCATAAACATGAAACTACCTCATGAATTAGAGACTGTTCATTTTTTTTGTAAGTCAGCAAACTTACAAATTCACAAGGGATCAAATAATTATTTCCCCCACTGTATATATTAAACTATGACACCATGCACAGAATATTTAAATAAATGCTAAATATCTGTTGTTTTTGGACTTGGGCTGACAGAAAGTAAGTTTAATGAAGCTGTGTCCTTTTCCTTTTTTACATATCAATTCAAGAAGTCAAATGGTGAGAAATTAACTTGCTCTAAAATAATGAATACATGAATAGATTAAACAAACAGAATCATTACACAACACTAGAAATATGGTGGTCTAGCTTTTTAAGGACTCTATCATCCAAACCAATTGTACATTCTAATCAAGGTAGCTGTTGATCACCCAAGTGTTCCTTATGTGTTCCATTTGCCAGATGATTCTCCAGAATTCTCCATATAACCTATATGACAGATTTTAATCCTTTAGGTGTTCTCCATATGCTACATGTTGATCCACTAGATATTCACCACATGATCCATTTGCTAAACATCAAATTTCCAGATGCTTTCCATATGGGCCAGAAGCTAGCTATCGATCCCCCAGGAGTTCTCCATACAAACCATATGCTAGCTGCTGATCCTGCAGTCATTTGAATCAGCCCATATACTAGATGCTGAACTAACCAGTCATTCAATTTGATCCATATTCTAGCTGTTGATCCTCCAGCTGTTTGATTTGTTAAACTTGCAAGCTATGCCATAAGATAATCCTCTAGACAATTGGTTTGATCCACATACTAATCATTCAATCTCCATTTGAACCACACAGTAGCTGATAAGCCCCCAGAAATATTGATTCTCAGTATGCTAGCTGCTGTTTTCTACTTTATCCATAAGCCAGCACAAATCTTCCTACTATCTAATCTGCTCCAGGTATTTTACTTGATCTAATAGCCTAGATGCTGACCATCCAGTCATTTGTTTTGTCAATTTGGACCTCTAAATGTTTGATACGATTCATGTAATAATTATTGTTCCTCCAGCTAAGCTAGCTGCTGATCTTTCAGAAATGTTTGATAGCTCAGGGACATATACTACCTGTTTTGTGTCCAATTGATCTCTGTTTTAGCAAACATTTGTGTGGCTTGTTTGATAGACTACTACTGAACAAATCTATTAAATAGACGTCTTCAAGATTTCTTGTAGCTAATCAAGATCTAAGGCAATACTACATAGTAGCACAGAGATGGGTTTGGAGAAGAGTTTACAGTAGAAAAGTGGGATGGGATGGGAAGCAGAATTGAGGTCACATATGAATTTGAGGAGCTATGGCAATTCAACAGAAATCTGACAGGTTGGGACAATCAATTTTCAGTCAGTTGATATAATATTTGTAATGGAAATTTACTGTAGTTCCATCCTGTTCTGTGAAAATAACCAACCTGTTTGTCTTGCGTGATTTGCTGTTTCTTTGCTTTACTGACACCTGAATGAATAAATGGAACATGTTTATATTCAGAGATGTTGAGCAGGAAAAAACAATGGCATTTGTTGAGGAGAGGTAATTACCTTCTTACATCATTCTAAACTAATTAGCAGTAAATAACTTCTGTTGAATTGTGCTTCACTACCAAACCTTTTTGTGGAACATCCCAAAAAATAAACAAGAAAATGATGATAGACATTTTGTTAATCTGCAATATTTTTTGATCCAAGAAGTCTCAATTAACTGCCTTTTGTCTTTCCTATTCAGATACTACACACTGGAGCAATGCATTTTAAGTACAATATCATTCTCCTCAAAAGTAACACAATATGGTTTGCTCATCTGTGCCTTAGAGGCTCTTAGTCAACAACATGAAAGGAACCAAGTTAAAATACCTTCATTGCAAGATGAACACTTTGAAGCTTTCATGGGACGTCCTAGAGGGAGTGAAACAGGCACAGCTAGGGTCTTTGCAATAAAGCTCAGCACTTCTCCAGCCAAGAGCGAGGGCTCTTATAAAGCAGAGTAAAACTTCCTCTATGGCTGGTCTGAAAGCATTCAGCCAGGCTGATGATTTCCCTCAGCTCTGGGCTCTGTTCTTTCCTGGCATGTTTCCTGGCACAGAGACAGCAGCTCCTTGCCCAGGTTCCGGGCCCCTGGCATGGTTTTCTGTTGCAGTCCAGCTTTTGTCCTTTGGATCAAAGTGTAGCCCAGCTTCCCAGAGCTAATCTCACCTTTGGTACAGAGCTGGCTCTATGATATCCTGTTTAGTATCTTCCTTTAAAAGAACACTGACCTGTTGTGTGTGTTTATAAGTGATCAGAAATGTTCAAAAAGTGCACATTAAAAAACTGTCAAAACATGTTATCTACAAGGTCTGCTTGGAAATCTGTTCTTACACTGGTCCAAATCAGTCTCTAGGGGGTGCCTGGGGTATCAATTTATAGAAATGTTATTGGTCACCAATGGTTCCATGAAGTTCATTGGTTTCCAAATTGTCGATCCTGGATAGTTCAGGATAATGTTTTTTTTTAAGAAACATGATGTTAAGAATTTTCTGCACAGACCTTTTTTTTATTGGTGAGGGGGAATATTACTCCAGTTCCTTGTTGCTATGTCGTGGATGTTTGTTGTCGCTAAACTAGTAAAAATTTTCATTTCTTTTGTGCAACTGCAACTATTTAAGTACAGTAGTATTAAACCCAAGTTGAGAATCTGTGACCCTAACGATGTTAGCTTGGCACTAACATGACACTGAAACTCCTTAGACAGACTAGCAGAAACTACTATTGGTCATGTTTGATCTAAACAGGCAAAAAAAAAAAATAATAAAAATGTTCCATCACCTTAAGATTTTCCAGATCGTTCATGTGGTTTACTATGCCAGTTTCTCACCCAGCAACAATAACATTTTATTTTAAACATAAACCTTAATTCATTTCACCTTTTCATAAAAAAGTCAATTCTGTCGGTGTGTTTTCATGTCATTCATGTACTCCAAAAACTAAAGAGTGGTATCTCACACCAGAATTGGCTGGTATTCAAATATTATATAATTTAAAATTAGCAAAACATTACTAAATTTGTATTCTATGTTGTGCTCCAAACCTGGAGCTCTATTTTGTGCTTGCAACATGTCCTTGACCTTGAAGAACCTTATGGAATTTAAGGAAAAAAAGTAACTGAAACATATCGGAATCTCTCATTTGATAACTAAGTTTAATCTCCCAATCTTAGTCTTTGTCTAGTTCAAACCAGTTTGAATCAATGTTATGACAAGAAATGGACTGAACGTTTAAATCAATATTCTTCACACCAGTCTGAATAAGTTGAGTGATCAAACTTCCAGAGTGTGTTAACACCCACAGCATGACCTTTGCATAGCTTCTGCTTTGGTGACTTTGATATTGATTGGGCTAAAACTGGACAGATGGACAACATTAACTACACTAATGATCTGGGACATGATGAGCCAATGTAGTTGCTCTCAGCTTTGGGATTTTGCAGTGGGCTGAGTAGCTTCAATAAATGCAAGTCGGAGAGATGAGGAAAAATGTTTTGTTTTTCTTAATGCAAGGACCTAATTTGCTCAATAGTTATTTCACCACGGCCAGAAGAGAAGGTCCTCAAACATCTGTCAGCCAGCAGAACCCACCAGCTGCTCATTGTAAAGGTCTTAACGTCAATTAACCAAATTTTTACAATTTCAGATCCACCTAATTTTCACTATACCTCTTGAGGATCATGACATTACTACTGTGTTTACAATGGAGCTCAACAGGTCTCCTCCTGGAGATCCTACTTTGCAGCCATATTTACCTCCAACCTGCACCTAACATGCTGCCCCTCCCACTAAATGCTCCAGAGACTTTTAAAGAAGTTCATTAACCACAGCCTGCATAGGTGACAAGAATCATAGCTGAAAAGAGTCATTGTCTCCAAAAAGGAGACTTCATGTTCCTAAAAGTATGTATAATTAAATACTTATCATTGGAACAAAACCTTGTGTCTTTTTATACCCTTTTCATTGTAGTTCATTTTCAAAATGAACAGACAAACAGAAATGGCACAAAATTAGCAAGAGTTTTTACATTATTGTCCATTATAAGCTAAATGTGTTTGGTGCTCCTGAGAAAATTTGGAGATAAATTATGTTCTTGAGATCCGTATGTGGGATGGATTAAGAGTTGTGTAATCATGTGATCATTAATGTTGTACTGAGATCTTGTGGGGTGATGGTGGAAGAGTGGGTAGGATACTTGCCTCTGGACCAAGAGGTCATGGGTTTGAATCCTACCTTCAGTACACCACCACTGGGTTCCTGAGCAAGACCCTTAACACCAAGTTGCTCCAGGGAGACTGTCCCCTGTAGTTAGGGAGTGGAAGTTGCTTTGGATAAAAGCGTCTGGTAAATGTTGTTAATGTAATCTTCTTTATTCCTTCTAACACAATCTTAGGAAAGACATTTCTTTGGGTATGTCTATCTAACAATTCCAATTAGCCAATATCTACCTCTGCCCATATTTACAACTGGATCTCCAGTGGAGAACAGACATTGATGGGCTCCCCATCTCTGGACAATCTCTGTCTCGTTATATAGATGGCACTTAAGAAATGTTCATGTGTGTTCAGTCTCAATCAGTCTGAGGGACTGCAGATAGGAGGCCACTGGAGATCACATGTCCTATCCTTTCCTGTCACTGTAACGATGCTGGTCCACTGAATAAATATGTGACACCTTGACACACATTCCCAAGGACCACTGCCATGATGTGTGAAACACCTACTATTCCTGGGCACCAAAGAGCAACGTGATGATAGGGTGCATTTAAAGTAATAGGAAATGGGAAAATGTGGTTGATAAGTATGCAACTCACCACCAATTCTGGAAATTATACTTTTATCTGAACACAGTAAAAAAAGTGATTCAGACTCCATATGATGTCGCACTGCTAAAAATGCCAGAAAGGTGGGTGTAAAAAGGCTTATTGACAGGTTTATGGGATGTCGTGGCAACCGAACACAAAAGGAAGGCTTTGCTGAAAGCTGCACAACTGAGTGAGGAGGCTGTTTAAAACTGACACTAACATGCAGTTTTTCAGACTGGCCACAAGGGCATTTGAAGGCAGTCAGGGATGGATCTTGACAAATTCTGCATGTGTTTTTGTATCTGCCTACAGTTATATAGTCCGAGTGCTAGGGCTTAGGCTTGGGCCTGAGATCCTGGTCTGAACCCAAAGAATTTTCTATCCCACCCAAACAAAATTCTTTCCAAACCTGACCTGACCTTTTCAAAAAGGGCTCAAAACTGAACAGAGGCCAACATAGTTCTAAAAACAGTAAACACACCTTTCAATATTCACTGGGGACTATTTGAATATTATTGACTATTACGCCCACCTGCAAAGTTAACGTAACCATCATTTAAAGGCATATTAGAGTTCCTGTCTTTTTCCCTGTCTGAAAAACAGAACTAGATATTACTTTATGTGGAATGTTATAAACTATATAACACTTTCTTTAACTGTACTCATGTAACATTGGAAATTACATTGCATTGCAATTATATTAATGGCATTTTAAAATGACAGCAATAATTCCAATCTTATGAAAGTAGGGGTCAGTCAGATAATACTGCAGAAATAACTGCAGAAAGTTCAAATTAAAACACCCACCCCATGTTCAAGCAGTTGCAAACTTATGTGCTATGACAGAAATAGTCCTTCTGATGCAAAAGGGATGAAAGAAGTACTGATGTTAGATTCATGTAGAGAGAAGGCAGTGATATCAGTTTGATTCCAAGAAAAGTTCAGGATTTCACACTTATTTTCAAGTTTTCAGACGCCTGCTTCAAATGCGAGAGTTTAGTGATGCTGGGCGCCTCATGAGATTGACTTGCATGAACTATGACATCAGTCTTCCTGAACAAGAAAGATTCACACTTCACCAAACTAGTAATAGCATCAAGCTTATTTGGATGTGACGGCTTGGCTCTGTTTGCTTTATACTTGACTACAAGAGAAAAGGTCTCTGGATTGTAGCAACTCTTAACAGAGGCTGGAAGGTGGATGACTCCCAACACACTTTGAACAAACTTGGATGTAAATAAAACAGATATTTAATTGTTCTTAAAACAACCCCAGCAGTTTAAACCTCCTCAACAACCTACACTGTGAAAAATTTAACTAAATTGTTGTTGTGTCTCTTTTTTGGAAATATTTGTTTTATTCTGTAGTAGGCTCTGCATTCAACAGTTTACACTGTGCTCCTTGTTATTTTTAGGCTCTGTGTGCAGTGCAAGCTCTGCAGTTTTGTGGGAATAGTCAATATATACTTCTCAGACATTACAGACTAAAGCATTGGCATGGACCATAATCATTTCACTGCATTTAAAGTGGTCGCATTTAGACATTCTGGATGCAGGTGCATTTAAGATCCATCTTAACAGAATACATTCCACTGCTGACCATTCCTAGCAATGTGATGATGTCGCCAATTTGAACTATGTCCATGGTGATTTTGCAAGACTTTTATGAAAGTGCCTAAAAAGTTATGAGAATGTGTAAAACCCATATTTAAACTTTGTAAACTTTGATTTTGAGACAAATGTTTATAAGACATTTAATGCACACAAGTCCAGGCCCTTTAAAGGACTTTAAACCTTCATTTAGAACTGCAGATCATTCCGTTCAACAAACTGTGCCTCATACATGCCCATTTACACGTGGAACAGGTCTAGGTCATGATGATAGTGAGAGTGACATTCTTTGACATTCTTTCAGGTCTGCAGTAGAACTTTCATCTCTCTTGTTTTGTATGCAAAGCGTTCCTCAAGTTTCAAACTTGATTCTATTCACCAAAACATTCAGCAAAATGAAGCAAAGGGCTGCTTTCAACAGAACACCGCAGAGCCTACTACTTTAAAAATAGTGTTCTAGTATTTGAACCCACTGAATATGTATTCAGCACATCGAAGGAAATACTCTTAATACATTGAACCAAGTCATACTAATGTGTTAGAGCAAACTCTTAATAGTAATGCAAACCCTCTAGGATCTTTTTGATGGGAAAGCTAGTGGTTGTGAAGACTGCAAATAATTGATAAATTGATCTTAAACTTTCTGCTCTCTTTTACTTGCACTGAACGGGTTTGCACACAATTTCGTTGTTCTTAAAACACAATGACAATAAAGATTTCTATTTCTATTCTATTTCTATTTCTATTTGTCTGGTTTCTACATTGATAATTTTCAGGTCTCGATTCCACATGGAGCAAAAAGCATAAAAAACTGCTGTGTTCTGTGTTATTTTAAATTGGCCAGTGCAGTTTCAATCAGCCCTGCAGTTTATTCAGCTGTCTCTTCTTGGAGAGAGCAAATGTGTTCATTTAGATGTACTGCTTTGGATATAATAATTTTTAGAGCCATGATGATAAATGACATTAAGATTAAGATCAGTTGGCAGATCATATAAAGGGTTCTGATTTAACAGTTTCTGTTCATAGTTTTGGCATTTTAGAGTTCTAAAGATTTAGCAAAGCATTGTTACTGGACTTAGACTACAGAAGCTAAAATCTACATCTACAAAGCATGAGACGTTTGTTTCAGAGCTTTAAGAAAACCAACATCCTGCATTTGTTAATAGTGTCAAAACAGACTGCATATTAGCAAAACACTTTTCATCTAGTGACTGGCTTTCCATCTGAGATTTCCACCTGATCTGTCTGAACACATTGCACCATTTGAGGTTTTGTTATGTGTGCAGAAACTGACATCAAAGTATTGAGCTCAATCACATGATTGAAACATTTCCAAATAAAAATTAAGATAGAACAAATATACCACAAAAATTATTCTTGTTTATTTTATTGATTGGAGGAAATCAGGCGTGAGGACATTTTATAGCTTCTTCCATTTTTGGTTGGCACAATTGTACTTGAAGGAGATAAGATAAATATATTTTTAAATATATAGTTGAGCTCTCTATCTCTGCTAAGTTTTCTGAAGAAACATTATGCATATTTCAAACCAAAATTTGAGATTGTGGTGGAAAAATGACCACTCTTTCTGATTAACAATGAGGTCAGAGTCAAGATTCATCAGAGCTGTTTATTTGTTTTTTGAAGAAAGGGGGGTCGATCTCATCCGCTCCTTAGAATGTCTGAGAGACGAGTCCCCCGTACAGTAGTTTTGCAGAGATAATATAGGAATGCATCTGCTCATTGTTTGCTTATGGCTGTGGTGATTTCTTACTAGTTCATACTCTGTGCATGCATAGCTTGAGTGCCCCTTGGACAAACAATTCTGAGAACTGTTTATTAGACAGGATGTTTCTGTTCAAAGAAGGACCCGGGTGTCAAACCATGGCTTTGCAGAACATGAATTTGTCAATACGTCCTCTGAACCTTTCACACCTTTGCATTCATAGACACTTATTTGTATGAAAATAAGCAATGTGACCAGAGTACAAACAAAATGAGATCAAATTTGTCCACTACAGAGATCGTGGAATGTTGTTTCTAAATGTTACTCTAAAACCAAAGCATCATTTTGTTGAACACTATGTACAACTTATTTATTGTTTCAGAGTTTTACTTCATCTCTGGAGTTTGTAAAGCTTTTTCAAAAAAGCAGTTTGTGATGCACATTACTTCAGAAATTGTTTTAATACTTCAGCCATCAAACATCAACTCATTGTTGCCAGCCATTTGGACTGCCACAACTTTCTCAAGGCTGTAGTTCATATAAAGAAAGTTCAAACAGTCAAAAATTCCTCTCTTGACTCAAGCAGAAGGGATATTATTACTCAAAGGTACAGTAGACAGAATGCCTTTAAACGAGGCTAAGCTAGAGGTGATTTTGTTTGTTTTGGTCTGGTCAGTGTCTAAAGCTGTAGCCACTTTAAGCAAATACAAATCAAACGCAAGTTTGGGGTTTTGCACCATTATTTCCTTGTACACTGTGGCCCGATCTAGACTAGGCCATAACAAAGGGCCAATCTGTCCTGGGCCATCAGAGCAGCAAAGCATGCTCAGACAATTCACAACCACTTGCAGGACACTGGTGACACACGACGTGTCTGGCTGGGCATCCGGGCCATCATTAACTACAGAACATCTGCTTGTGTTGGTGTGGCCTCCGTTCCAACGAATGCCTTTTAGATATGGTTTGAGGCACAGAACGCAACAATGAGGAAGACCAACCCACCTCCCAATGACCAGGTGCTGTGTTTGACCACTGATGTATGGAGGACTCCACAGAAGGCCACCAGACAAGATAACATTCCTGGCTGTGTGTTCAGAGGATGCACAGACCAGCTGGCAGATGTCTAGGTGCCCCAGGGCTGTGTGCTCAGCCCTCTGCTGTTCACACTTGCTGACCCACGACTGTGCAACAATGCACGGTTCAAACCACATCATCAAGTTTGCTGATATCACAACTGTGCTGGGTTTGATTAGTGAGAATAACAAGATGGCGTACAAAGAGGAGGCAACAGCTATGTGGACAAAACAAAAGGGATGGTTGCTGACTTCAGGGGAATATGCTATGATCACTCTCCGCAGAACATTAATGGCTACTCAATGCAGATCATCCAAAGCACCAGGTTCCTTGGTGTTCATATTGTGGAGGTCTTCACATGGACCCTCAACACCAGCTCCAATGCTAAGAAGGCCTAGCAGCATCTGTTCTTCCTGCAAAGACCGTGGACAGCATACTCCCCACCTTCTTACTAAATTCTACAGAGATTCTACAGAGAGCATTCTCTGTAGCTACATCCTGACATGGTACAGAAATCTCTCTTCCCTCTATTACAGCCACTAGCATTGTGGATGACGCCATGCACCTCATACACACTCTTCTCCACTCTTCTGTCTGCCAGAAGGTTTCACAGCATCTGGGCCTTCACTATCAGGATAGGGAAAGGTTTCTTCCCCCAGACCTTCACATTCCTAAATCAGAACCGAATAACAAAGTACACACACACACACACACACACACACACACACACACACACACACACACACACACACACAGAACTGAACTACTTCCTCTCTCTCAATCACATGACATACACTGTTCCACATAAACAAAAGAAAACTTACTCCCCAACTGTTTTTGTAAATACGTTTTATTACTTACATACTGTACATCTTTCTAATCCTGTTGCCACTATTTACTCTTTTTACATAGTTATTTATTGCCGTCTTCCTCGCTCTTTCTATTTTTGCACTCCTTAATAACCCCAATGCCAGAATCCTTTCTGTCTTAATGCTATATTCACAACTACTAGTTTGTAACTGTAAATTTCTGTGCTATTGCTCTTGTGTTTTGTCTCATGCAGTCTTGTCCTGACCACAGTTGTGTAGTTTTTTAGTGTTCTGTTTTGGTTATTTGCGTTGCACCCTGGTCCCGGAGGAATTTTAGTTCATTTTACTGTCTACTTGACTTGACACCACACACAGCAAACAGTGGACAAGGGAAATGTTGGATTTGGAGATGTGACCCTTAGCTGTTTTTATTGGACATCACATGTCAAGAGCATCAAGATCTTAAAGGTCCCTGAGTAAAACAAATTATGTTCCTCAGCAGTGCAGAAGAGAACCGTGGAATTTGTAACCCAGTAAAATTAAGAATCAGAATCTGAATCAGAAAACTTTATTTATCCCGGAGGAAAGAACACAAATCAACACGTTGTGTTATTGTCGCAGTTTCTCTGCCCTGGTTCCACCCTCTATAACCTCATGTGAATTGATGAAATTGAAGTCCTGTGAGTCCTTGTTCCTGTGAGTTACAAATTTGAAATAATTCACAGAAATAAATATTATAACCTATTTTCCTTAGGGCACTTGATTTTGTGCACACACACAAGCATACGGGCCTTGTCAGTACTGATGGTAAATTCCTATGAGAAAATCTGTTATTACATAAAGCCTTAAATGCAGATCCGTGTTACCTGTCACGTGAAGTGACAACTCGGATGACAAAAGACGCTGTCAGTGGAATTAAATAATGGCATGATGAGTTAAGTAACTTCCAGTGGCGTTTTGACACATTTTTTTTTCTTTCTAAGGCTCTGAAGAGAATTGCACTACAAGCTCTTTGATACATTTAGCCACCTATTTGGAGGCTTGTTATGAGTCCAGATGCTCTTTGTGGTTTCATGCACTACATTTCTTGTCCATTTGTATTCTGTCCATTTATGTAAGTGGTTAAAACAGGTGTTTGTCGATAACATTAACTCAAGGATCTGGGAGAGTGGACCTGTAATAGATTGTGAAGGGACATACTTTAACACCCTAATTGACCAGGCCAGCAACGGTGAAAAATCTTTTTAAGACAGGAACATTCCCAGCCATAACACTCATGTAAATTTGTAGAATCATTAGCTTGGCCAAAATAATGGAAACATATGAAATATTCTTACTCACAAAATACCCCTAAGAGTATGATTACTCATACATAATCATAATGTATGCATTCATACATGAGTATTTATATGAAATACATTCACTCAACACTTATGAAATACTCATAATAGTATTATGAATACTCTTAAATACTCATAATAGCTTATATAATACTTATACCCAAAAGCCATTTCACCTTCTAGGGACTTGTGCACCACCAGCCCAATAATATATAGTTAGCGGGAATTCTAGTGGTGGTCTTTCTCCACTACTGGACAGTAAGGGGCAGAAAAAAAAAAAAAAAACTCCTACAGCAACACATGGGCAGCAGTCAGCTTAAAAAGAAACACACTTACTGTATATACCAGGTGTTTGTAATAAAGTGGCCAATGAGCATGGTTTCCATTATTTTGCATTTCTTTTTCATCTAAAAAAATTCATTAACAATGATAGTAATTTAATTATTTGGTGATTTTAAATGCCCAAATCACACACTGTTTAATTTTGCTTGGGTTGTTTTATGTATCAAAAACTTCATTTTACACCATCATTTCCCTTCTTTATTGCATGCTGTTTTTGCTACAATATCTTTATGCAAATGAGCTCCATTCTGACTGGTTGTCCTGTTCTTTTGTCTTATGTTTTGAAACATCACATTTAAGTGATTATATGCAAATACGCATCCCGCAACTTCATATCACATGGCCTAAACCGGTGCCGGTATCTGTCCCACATCATCAGAAGATTCTCCAGATCTCAGACAGACTTCACCATCAATTCTTCGCACATCTTTCTTGTGTATGATTCAGGTGTCTCTCCTTAAGTTTCCATTCCTACATGGCATAGATGCGAGCCACCCATGCCTCACATTTCCCTTACTGTTACAGCTTTCACTCAAGACACCTCAGCCTCTAAAGCCTCGATCGTTAGCAAAAATTATTCGTTGTCCCTTTAAAATAGAAATATAGACATGTTAGAAAAGATAAACAAAGAACAAAACAAAGAAGAGAATAAAATAAAGAGAAAAGAAGATAGTGAAGAATGAAGATAAGGAGAAGAGGAAGAATAAGGAAAAACAGGAAGAAGAAAAGACAAATTTAATGAAAAATGAAAAATGGGGAGACAAATATGAAGAATAAAAAGAAAAATGAAGACAAAAAAAAGAAGAAGAAGAAAAGACAAATTAGAAGTAAATAAAGAAAAAATAAGGAAAAAAAGAAAAGTAATAAAAAATGAATTAGAATGAAGTGGTTAAAGAAGAAGAAGAAGAAGAAGAAGAAGAGGCAGATTTTAAAACTTTTGACCACAGCTTGAGGAAGTAGAATAAGGTGAGATGTTTTTTCACTGGTGCAACTCACTTTCATTCGAGTAGATCTGTTCTGTTCAATTGATTTATTCATGCTGCTGCTTACCTGTGCCAGACTACTTCATTAGCCGCACTGCTACCTCCCTCTCTCACACATTCTAATCCTACATGTCATAGCAATAAGTTTATGAACCTAGCTGCTGGTTTTGCTTTGTTCTGAAGGGAATTGCTTCACTCAATTCCTTTCTCTTTTCACACTGAATGTAAAACTCATCCAGGCGTGTCAATTCTTGGAGACGCTGGTTTTACCCCATGCGACAAACTCCAAGTTCACCATGCAGATATAATACTTTCTACCCTAAAAGCTTTGACATTATACAACTTAATTTATCTCACATTTCCTGAACCAGAAAATAGGTCCTTTAATCTCTCTAGAGCACCTCCAGGGTGTTATTAATTCACTTTCTAATCCAAGTAATAAAAAAAAAAAAATAGACAAAATCAGCATAGCCAGCAGCCTTTAATCATAGTCAGTCGTTTTAAAACAAGCAACTAAGCAGATAACCACACTGCAAAAAAGAATGTCATCAATTAGGATTATGCAAATGACCAGTGGGAAAGGCCCAAGACCTTCAAGCCCACAGTAAGTCATGCTGTGTCCTAAACCACATATATGTGGTTGAAATATTGGAGTTGTATTTGTGATGAAAACTGGGTGACTATTGACTTCTAGTGTTAGCTTCGTAGCCCAGGTTCTGAACTAGTGAAGCAAAATTTAGTTTCCAAACATGTCTGTACGGTCTGTAAAATTTCTATACAAACTCCAATTAAACTAGACAGAATGTCTTTTCAATGACAGTATGTTGTTTCAGATGTGTGCTCAATGTAAAGTTAGTGCTAACATACAATTATAAACCCCATATGGGTGCTACGCATTATTAGCATTATTATTTTTTGGCATTTTGTGACTAAGATTTTTAATGCACGACCTGAAATAAAATGCTTCACTACTGCAAACGACATTATGTTAATAGCTGGCTACTGGCTCCCATTCACCTGTTAATGCCATTGGCAAATTTGGTTAAACTCTTCCTTTAATCTCCACATTGAGAGCCATCTTTACTGATTAGATACCTGCAGGGGAAAATGTCACATCCACAAGTCTGTTGTTTGTAATTCACATGTCATCATAACAGCTGTGATCGATTAGCTGTCAAGACTGCCAAAAAAAAAAAAAACTGCTAAGATCCTTAACTCAGTCTTTTCCAAGAACTGTCGATACTCAATTTAAATTGATGGCTACAGAAGAGACAGCTGATGCCTGGCTGAAACTCCATTCACTGCAGCTCAATCCAAGGTCCACACTGTAGTTTGATCCAAGGGTCCATGGATAACCGCCCTCCTGTGGAGGTCAAGATTTCTTTTTAACCCTCTTCCATAAAAGCTGTGGCCCCCAAACTTTTTTGTGCCACGGACCAGTTTCATATAAAACAATATTTTCACGAAGTGGTACAGATACAAAGTGGGTTAATTTTTTTTGAGGTACCATCTCACGTGAACGAGATGAGCGTTTTTTCCCAAATAAAAGATCTTTCAGACTCTGATAATCAATTAAATATTTTTATTCTGTCTTTCTGTGCGGCCCGGTACCAAATGACTCACGGACCGATACCAGTCCGCGGCCTGGTGGTTGGGAACCTCTGCATTAGAGCAATGGTTTAATCACAAACCAAAGGTCCTCGAATCTGAAAATGTAGCCAAGTCAAGTTCGAATTTTTGTTCTGGACCCTTATAGCCACTTCCTTGCATTGTGCAAACTGCATGTCTAGATGCTAAAAGCTGACTAAAAAACTGTTGAGGGGTTAATAGTAAAATTTTGTATTCGAGGAGTTATTAAAATATGTTCCTGATGTGGAGGTCATTGGAAGTTATAGCAATTTGTTAAAAGGAGTTATCAAATCATTTTTTATTATGAAATTGTGTCTACCAGGTGAGAGGTTAAGGTAGACTATATTCTGAGCCATTTAGATTTCAGAAGTAACAGGAAAAGAAAACGCAGTGAACGACAGGAAACACAGTGAACAAGGAACAAGTGGAAAGACTAGCAAGTATCTCGGCAACCCTACATTTCTCCAATGTAGCTTCTATCATTTTCATGTTTCATGTGTAACTTTTATGTTTCATACGCAATACCGTGAATGCACCAGCATGACAGGCCAACATGTTGTTCACTAAACCTTCAGAAAAAGCATCAGTTCAAGACAAAAGGACTAGAATTATAAGTAGGCAGCTGAACACCAGAAGCTTGGCCAAGAATGGGACCAGGGAGAGACCATCTATTTGTGTTTAGAGAAATCTTTCTATCCTAGTGATCAGATTTAAGACATCCTCCAGATGCCCAGTAAAAAAGTCCCTCTATACAGGTTAGGATCATGTATAGATGGCATTATTCCATTATTTAAATTATTTTGTCATTTATCATTGCGCCAGAAAAGTCTCCATGTGAGGTGCCATAACAGAACCAGTTTTGGTTCCAGAATCTTTCTATGGGTGGTTATTAATGATCAATTTTTACATGATGTTTATGAGTATCAAAAACCTTCCTAAGGTTTAAAAACCTTCCATTAAATGCAAACGTTCCTGGAAATGCACACAAAATTTTGCTAGTCTAGGTAGATTGTTATCATTCTGTTCCGCCTTTCATTTTTGAACTGCAGGTTGATGACTTGGGGAAAGTGTGTTTGGGGTTGTGACGGAATTTTCTGTTGAGTAGGGCAGGGTGCGATGCCATCGCTACCCTTCCTCAAGTGCTGCCCTGGACGATTGCCCATTTTGCTAATAAGGATAGGCTGGCCCTGCTTGGAAAATCCCTTAAGTTTTACATTGTGTGAAGCTTTTTTACATTTATAAAAGGTTATTCACACTCACATCTCATTTAAAGTCATGGAAAAGAACCAAAAAAGTAATAAAGGTGTCACGATTGGGTCGTATCACAGGAAGAAGGAGGCGCAGCTGCGGCAAACACAAACGGGCAAACACAAACGGGCACGGTGGCCAAAACACAAACAAACTCCAAACATATGTGACAGGTACTAACCAAGGTAAATGTGACGGTGGACAGACAACCACAACAAGAACTACAAAACTCTTTATACAATATGTGCACACAAAACAACCAATGGCAACACCTTCACCTCTATTAGTAAATCCTCAGCCGGCTGATAACTCTTACTAAGCCGACCAGGGAAACACCCACACACCCGTGACAAACTCAAAGTCCCTATTATTCAAATGATGCCGGCTTCTAGCGGCCACTGACCGGGGATGTCACAAAAGGACAGCAACCAGATCACCAAAAAAATAGCATTATCTTTAAAAAGAGAACTGCTAGTAGTTGAGATAGATTAGACATTTTTTTTAATGAAATCTAGGGGCCTTTTTTCTGAGATTTATACAAACCCAATATTAATGCTTATTTGTAACCTTTGTTGTTGGAAAGGACAAAAACAAACAGTTCTTATGAAATGGACAAAAAGTCAAGTAAAGCAGATCAAAAGCTTTAATTAGGCAGCTTTAGTTGCCTAGTTTGAAGTTCTTCTGTCTTTCCTGAGGTGTGATTTACCCCAGACACTGCTTTGCAGGACATGCTATTTGACTTTTCATCCCAAACACCTTTCTTCCTCTGTGGCAGAACATGGGTTTAAATATCCTGATTCCTGCCAAATCTGCATTTTTGTGCCTTGAAGGAAAAATCTGCAAGATATGTGTCTTCCAGAAACAAAGTACTTTACTGTTCCCCATAGTTGAAGTGTAAAGCCAGTAAGTTTGAATTATGATTATTCAATTGACCTTAGGAGAGAGTTTGGCTATCAGTAGAAATCAGCCATGCACGGTTTATCACAATTGTCAGCATTCGTGAGTCATCTGAGAGCAGTCATTGGGCAGTATTAAGAACTTCCTACACTGTGCTGCAATAGGAACAGCTATAATACTGCTCATCAACTACATTCATTATTCTGATGTATTACTGTCATTATAGTGCTAGATGTTAGAAAATGACTCATGCATTTTATAAGCTGGGGAAAGAGGACATCATTCTCGTCAAGGTAAGTCAATTTTACATGAAACATGATGACAAAAAATGAAAAGAATCAAACATTCAAGGCAGGTTTCTGAAGATAACCAGTTCTGAAACCTCCATACATGTGCTGAATAGAGGCAGCAGCCGCAGCATCCTGAACGGAGCGCCGTTCACATAAAACTAATTCACCATGAACCTGCAGTACAGATTTTAGGGATTCCGCTGAATAGAGCGTGTTCGACATTTCTCCTCATGGCTGATGTTTATAAATATACATCACCGTGGACGTCTAATCACTTTAGATTATGCTGTGGGATACATGACCAAAGCGTGTAACCTGTATAAATCTCTTTTTTGTTACATCTTAGTGCCTACACTTGCTGCACTTATATCCTAACTGCACTGTCTGCTGTATCCCAGAGGAAGATGGATTCTCGCTGTCTGGGTTCCTCTAACTGTTCATTCCTCATGCTCTTAGTATGATTTTTCGAACCTTGATTCCTCTCAGTGCTTCTTCTTCAAGCCCCAACATTGATAATCTTGCTATAATGGCATCTGTCGAAGGCTGAGCTGTATTATGAAGCAACTGAACAGTTAATGTGATGGAAGCAGGAAAAACAGGCAAATCTGGGGAAATCTTGGGTCCTGCATTCATGCAGGGTTTATTTTACTGACAAGTACCACCTACCTAAGCATTGCTGCAGACTAAGTACACCACATCATGGCAACAGTGTTCTCTAATGGCAGTGGTCTCCTTCCGTAAGATAATGCACTTTGTAATACTGCAAATGTTGTTCAGGAGTGACAAGAGGTACAAAGATGTCCAAATTTTCCATATCTCAGTCTGATCAAACATCTGTGCTGTGGGATAGTGTGATCCATAGAGCCCACACGTCACAACTTACTTTACACCACACAACTGTCTGACGGATCTGCTGCTAATGTCTTGGTGCAGCACACCTTCAGAGGTCTCATCAGAACTGTTTTGGGGGGAACTTAGACAATATTAAGCAATTAGTTTTAATGTTATTGCTGACTGGCGGACATTTCCAAAGCACATGTGTAATACAAATCAAAATATTTAATGTTGTCGCATTTTTAAAATAAGCCATAAATCATTCTAAAGCACATACTGTTCCTTTTCTTCCAGGTAAATGTTTCATTATGTACAACTAACTTGTGATGCAGACCTTCACTGATTTATTAAATGGCATGAAATGAACAGTGCTAGTTTGCTTGTGGAAATTTTGGATGGGGGAGATTGTGCAGTACAGGAGATTATGGGAGGCCTCCAAGGGGTGTCCAAGCAGACTGAAGTTGTTCTGTTATCATGAACCTGTTATTTGTTATTTGACAAAAGCAGGATCTTCTAGTTGCCCAAAGCAGAGCAGAGGGCAAAAAGTTCTTTGCCCAAAGCAGAGCAGAGGGCAAAAAGCTCAGATTCTTGACAGCAAAAGTTAAATCTCTGTTGTGGGTCCATCCTGTAGTAAAGCATTGATCCACAGTACATTCCCGAGGGCAAGAACCAGAGTCTTATTCATTTGAAACAGTTTGTAAGACGTTGAAAAAAGATCTTCAGACGTCTGATACAAAACAGCTAGTTTCCCCATCAAATTGCATAATGTGAATATATTAGATGGACACACTTTTTGAAAGTCTTCTCTGTGTTATACTCTCTATAATATAACATACTGCATCTATGTCTCCAGTTACCCCTGAGCCTTTCTCTACCTGAGGCTCCTAGTGACCCTCTCCCACAATCAAAGAGAAACCTAAAATAATAGAATGAAAGGAAATAAAAAGTAGAGAAGGAAGTAAATCAATCTGGTTGTGATTGAAGAAGAAAGCAAGGAGAGTGATAGAAATGTTCCTGATCAAAGTATGAGGAATGTAACTAAATGCTGCTGCTCCTGTAAACTTCCCAACAAACTGAAGGTAGAAAAACACCACAGACTGGGTCAGTCTGAGTACCGTGATGCATTTTACATAGACATAAGTTTATTAAACAATCAAAAACAGGCAACACATGAATATCATAGCCTCCAAGAGAGCTGGGCTTTCATTAACTATATTCACTGCTTCTAAACACTTTTGCATCTGTTGTCTGCCTTTTTGCATTCACTTTGTTAAACACTGTTGCAATTCAGTAATTCTGTCTGTTTCTAGCCTCTGATGGCTATAAAGGGCCTAAAGACATGATGCAACAGGTTGCACATGGTATGAACATCAATGTTCCACTTAACAATGTCCTTCAGCAGCAGCTCTTTGTGAAGATCTTTCATAAGTGGCCTTGTCTGATAGACAGAGTCACACTGCAGGATCTTAAGTTGCTTCTGAAGCCTTTCAGATACTAAAAGTGCTTTGAAGCCTCATTAAAACTCAGTGGATGATGAGGCAAATGGAAATGATCGCTCTGTGAGCCTGAATGGACACGTGACTTGATTTTCTCTGAATATATTCTCAACTGAAGCTATCAGAAGAAACACTTGCTGACTGGAATGCAGAACTACTCCAACGTCCAAATGAGATTCAAACAGAGTCGCAGAACCAAATCTATGTGTGCAAGAGTGTTTAAATATTCCATTACAGTCTGATATTTGATCAGGAACCCACAGTGACAGATAACTGCTGCAGAAGTAATCCACAGCTTATTATAGGCAAGTTGTCACCATTACTATGAATAGCAAAAACATACCCTGTCATGGATGACTGATTATGTATGAAAGTGATATCAATAGACTTTTGTGCAAAATTCACCCAAATGCCAAAAGCATCACAGAATTAACATAATCTAAGTTACTAGGTGCCTTTTGACAGTTTGGAGTACTGTATCTTCTAACTTATTCACTGCTTTCATGACTGCCCTGTTTAGATGCTATGTTTTGCAAGTTTGTTAAGAGAGTTTGCACTTTAAATGGTCATAGTTAACACAGATGTCCATTAAGTGTGAAAGGTGGTAAATTCTTGCAAGGATGGCACATGATATCATGGACAGCCTGCTTGAATTAAGTTGTGGTAGATTGGACGTGTAAGTAAAAAATGGACATTTGCATTCCTTATTGTGAACGTCGTAGCCCTGTGATGATGAGCCTTAATATTTGCCTGTACTTATAATTCCATGGTCTAATCTATTAACCTCTAACAGTGCCTGTTCCCAACTCAAATATAATTTAAAATATATTTTGACATTTTAATGACTACACGCATTCATTTAAAATGATGGTGAGAACAAATTTCTGAGCTTGTAACAGTTTGTAGTAGGATCGTTGGTAGTTCCACATTTTCGAATGTGCATGGGTTAAAAGGAAGTTGCCTGAATTAGATGCTAAAACCAGAGCTCAAAGTTTCTCATTTCTATTGTTTCTATCTTTTGTTACTCTCTCATGCTAAACAGGCTGTGTGTAACATGTTCCAACAAATACAGTAATCAGCTTCATTGTACATAGTATTGGTAGCACTGGTAAACCCTAACAAAGGAGCTAAACCAAAGAAACCCTGACTATAAATAAGAAAAAAACAGGAAACACTACTTCACAAAGCACAATGCCAAACGGCAAGGAATATATACATCTCACTAATGAATCCGAAAATGAAGAACAGGCATTTGATTATTAGTGAGACCTGCCAAGGTGGATCCAGAGCAGGATAAGCCCCTTTGGAAGTAGAAGAGTCTATGTGATGACCCCTGAGAGGCAGACTCTGTGACAATGTGTTTGTGTTTGTATGTGAACTAGACTAGTGGGAATCTGCAGGGATTGAGAGACGAGAGGGAGTCTGACAGCTCATTCTGCCAGGAGGTCAAGAACAGGAAACTCTTCCAGCTTTGCTGGGTCATCATCCTGGCTGTCAAACAAAGTCAGCAGGGGCAGCCAGAACAGGAGGGCAAACAAGAGAAGGAGAGAAGGATTGTGGGAGAAAAAAAAAACGATAGCAATAAAGAGAGTAATGGAGTAGTCTTGATGGACACTGATACATGCACCTGGACACTTTTAGAACAAGAGAGGGGAGATGAGATCATGACCCGTGTGAAGAAGAAACTAGAAGTAAAAATAATAATCATTTTTGTTGTGTTCCTTCTTGTCTAACTACCACTACAGACTTGACAAATGCAAGGGGATACCGTTTTCCAACCTACCTTCTGCTGTATCAGTTACCATGGGCAATACATTTGACATGTTCAACCAAAATTGCAATATAATAGATGTCACTGGGGGCTTGTTGAATTCGGTCAGTAAATGTTGGAAATTCATGGCTATTTTAAATAAATGTTCAAACTTTCAAACACTGAGGAAACTTACTGAAAAAGAAGTTACCTTCACTTTCACTACAGTTTACTGATCTTAATGGTGATCAGGTGGAACCTGTGAAAACAGAGTTTATTTATCACCATTTATCTGAAGCAGAGGTGCATTTGTTTACTTTAAGTTTCCTTGTTTTCCATATATTAAGCCACACTGTCTTTGGCACTCCCGAAATTTGCATATCCCACATTTGCAGCCACTAATAACACTTCATAAGATCCTCTTGCAAGTGGATCCCTGTCCTGAACACACCATGCTATCATTAAAGAACAATAGACCACGCCAGGTGCAGCAGGAGTGCCACTCCAGCATTGCCGCCTGAGGCGGTTCCAATGGTCTTTTACCAACTTAAGGACAAAACTCTGCCTTGAACAACTCACCCATGTGGGAGTGGAGCTGGTTTGCTGAGTCCCATGATCCCTGCCATCAGCTATCCAGTCCCCTTTTTCCTTTTCACTAGCCTCTGAGTTCTCTGCTCTCCTGCAGGAGGTTTTCCTGTCTCCTGGTACCCTGGCAATAGCCCCTGAGTCCCAGGATCCCTGCTATCAGTTGCCTTTATGCTTTATCACCAGCCTCTAAGTTCCCTGGCCAGCTTCCAAGTCCAAGACATCAACTACCCTATCCCTGTGTCCCATATCACTGGTCTCCAAGTTCCCAGGTCCCCTGTCATCAGTTTTTGCTACCCCTCCCCTAGGCCAGCTCCAAGTGCCATGTTATATGTACCTCTGGATATAACAAGACCTTAATAAATAGCCTATATGTTTTCCATAAAAGAAAAAAAAAATTCTCTCAGCTGTGCCTCATTAACCACACTCCCTGTCATCAAGTTCACTTCCACTTGTTTTCATTCTCTTTGTGGTCTCTCCTGCTCACCTGATTGTTTGCACCTGTTCTGTATTCCTCTTTGTCCCTACAAATACCCAGCCTGAGGTATTAAAATCTGGTGTGCATTCTCTATCATGCCTTCCAGCTAGTGTGGCATATTGTTTGTCTGTCTCTCTGTCCTCCTAACAAAATACTGAGAATAGTACACCTGGCAGTTCCCCTTTGATGCCAGCGACGCTGACCAGGTAGATCTCAGTGTCTGGATCCGGCATTCCCTGGACTTTCCTTCTTCACAAACTTGGTAGTCTTTGTAAGGGCATTTGAACTGTTTTCTGTTTACCATTCATCTGAAGCAGAATTGTATCCAGTGCTTTGCTTAATTTAACTGATCCTATTCTGTTGCATATAGTAAGCCGTCTTTGTGCTCCCTCGGTCACACATTTTGCCTTTGCCACCACTAATAAGGCTTCATGTGTACTTCCGGTGAGTGTGTCCCTTTCCTGAACACACCACGGCATCATGAAATTTACAGCTTAATTTGTAAACATGTTTGACTGAACTGTAAATAAAAGTGCAGGCTTCTATTCTGTCAATGGTTTTCTTTTTTTATGCTAGAATAAATTTTCACAAAAGCGAGTATCAATCATTGGGGAAAACCTGCTATAGAAAGAATGAAGGTCACACTTATGTCTTGACAGGATGAAGTATGATGAATTACAGGGTTGGCACTTTCAAGCAGGTGGGTAATAAGTTTAAGGAGCAAAAACAAACAAACTCAAACACCCATGTTTCTGCCATCCATAAAACTGAACCAAACATCTAGGAATCACAAGACTAGGTAACTCTAGCATCCCATCATGCATACATCACATACTGTGGGTCTGCTCTCTAATTTGACAGTAGTATCTGTTGCTTGTACAGAAAATACATTAAGATACCAATCTTATTTTCTGAGGGTTAATTACACACTATGCAGAAAGCAACTCAAATGCTGAACCATTTTACATGACATTTAGACCTCATCATTGCTAAAAATCCATTTTAGGCTTTATCTTTATCATTTGTCATTGTAATCAGCCTGGAATTTGCACATAAACTAAGTAAAGAATCCTCAACTTGTCCACCTTGCTCACCGTGAGGATGGAGAGCAATAGGCCATATGTATGTATGTGAGAGAGCAAAATATGTCTTGGTGTTGCCTAAATTCGGTTTACTAAGGCTATATCAATGTCAATTCCACATAGGACCGCCAACTAATGGTGCTCTGTCAGTGGTTTTACAATGCTGGGTCACGACCCACTGCTGAGTATTCTCCACAAAGGATGAACCATTTACCTCTGCACCACAACACTGGCACTCACTGGCACTATACTGCCTATATGCACACTGGGATTCTGTGGAGTTTTCATACAAAGTCCTGCATCTTTGGATTAATCTTTTTGTCCACATTCACAAACTTTAGTCTAGGCTGGATATGTACTTGTTTAGTTAGGCAATGTGTATATATTTTTTCTAGTTAGCTTAAAGACCAGATCTATGACTTCATGGACACTTTTGCTTCACTTTTAAATTGGCTGTCATAGCAAAGTTTGCTGAAGTCAGAAATTCTTGTCTGTGTCTTTCACAAACAAATACATATTGGAATTCCCTTCACCTCCAAAACATACTACATGATTTCCTATTGCAGAATTTCAGAAACAATCAAACAGATGGTAATGTAACAGAAGTCATTAAGGAAACTGTGAATTGTTGCAAGTAGCCATTGTCTAGAAAAATGTATGTCAAGGCCTAAACCTCCATACAGAGACACATGCGTGAGACCTACATCTTTCAAAGGCACATAAAAGCCTTCGTCGGTTTGATGCCATGCATGAATGCTGGATCTCAAGAAACTGAGGAGCTCCAGAGGGTCTGTATGGTGGTGAAACCAACTCTTAGGCTTTATTAGCCATTTCAGGAACCAGGCAGTATAGATTAATATAGTTAGCACTTTAATATATGTCCATGTCTGTGCATGAATTTAGTATGGTGATGTATGAACCCACAGACAGTTTGATGAAACTGTACTGCTTGCAAATCTTGCATTAATTTATCATCTACTTTTCTTTTTTTATTTATGTATATACAGTACTATGTATTTATTTATTTATTTAACAATTAACATGATTAATAATAGTAAAATAAATAGCACTATCACAACAGCTGAAATATAATTTTTGTCTATTAATCAAATTATTATTGTTGTTGTATTGATTACACAATAATAAAACAAACTGTTGTTTTGAGAATATGATACTTTATCACAGAATTTTTATTATTTTTTTGTTAACCTGTCGTGTTCAGCAACTTAGCAAGCAGAATGTGAAGCTGGGTGCCATGATGTGCCAAACACCTTTGCTTTGCCAAGGGGGGGCAGTATAAACCCCTCTTGTTATCTGAACTTTTAATTTATTTATTCAAAAAAAAAAAGACAATTTCGAATTGAACCAAATCAGACAGGGGTAGAGAAATTACAGATTGAAAGAAGTTTGAGGTAAACAGGTTGAAGATCCAAATGAAAACTGCTGACACTGTGCAATCGCTCCGAAGGCTGCATCTGAAAAGAAAACAACAAAAACAAAAGATTAGACCCAGCCACACAAACACAGAACAAGATACAAAGCAACGGCAACACTGTACCAGCACAGAAACAACATACATTCGTACTGTCAGAGTATTAACATCTTACAGAAACCTGTGGTTCTGAGTAGTTTTGATTATGTATATTCCTATATCTGCGTGCGTGTGTGTATGTGTGCACATGCATGAATGTATATGTGTGTGTGTCTGTGCGTCTGTATGAATGTGTGCATGTGCGTGTGCCTCTAATTGTCTTATGTATGCCTATGTATATCCGTGGTTGTGGGTGTGTGTGTGTGGAAGTGTATGATTATGTATGTGTGTGTGCATGTGTATATAAGTATGTGCATATACGCGTATAGGGGTGTGTCTGTGTCTATATGTATGCATATGTGCACGCATGAGTGAGTGAGTAAGTGCGCTTGTAGTGTCCGAGTTTGTCACGGAATGTTTGCAATGAGGGTAAGGGGCCCGACCATGCCACCCCGGGGCCCAAGTGAGACCGAGCAGCTCCGGAGGCCGCAGGGCCCGGTAGCCCATCCCCAGGAGGGCCGATCGCCAGTCCCAAGAGGCGGAGAGGGAGGCCTCAGATATGGGCTCCCAAGACTACGGGTCGGTAGCCCCGGCGGCCTTTGGCGACAGTGCACCCAACCCCATCAGGAGCCGGCCCTCGCAAGCACAGACGGGGCAAATGATCCGCGCCCCGCGAGCCCGGAAGCAGCCCGCCCATCGGACAGGCATCCCGCAGGCCCCATGGGAAATCCCACTCCCCACCAGGCAGAGTTCCCCCAAGGGGGCAGGTCAACAGGCGCCAGCCCCGGACCCAGGAGCTAGTGTACACCTCCCCCCAAGACTAAATACCGCCCCCATACCCCACCCATCCCACCTCCCCTAAAATTAACTCCACCCTTCCCATCTCCCCGACCCCGTACCACCTCCCAAAACACTAAATCCACCCCCACTCGACCTCCCCTAACCTACCGCACCCTCCCATACTGCCCAGCATCCCCTGCCCCCCTGACCACCCAGCTAACCACCCCCGCCCTGGACCTGACCAAACCCCTACCATAGCCTCCCCCACCCGTCTCCCCACCGCCCAAACACCCACCAATGTCCCCGCCCCTGCCCCAGGCCATAGACTACCACATACGTACACTATCAATCGTTCTCATGCATATACAATCATGCACACACCCATGCACATACCCATGCATACATCATTGAGGGTATATATCTTAAGGTATATACAGTCAGGTCCATAAATATTAGGGTGTCGAATTAACGTGTTAATTTTGATAAATTAATCACAGAAAAAATTACAGCTGATTAATCGCTCCACGTGACTTTAACCCGGTCCGGTGTTCTGTCGAAACATGCTACCCCGCGAGATGTGCTATCGGGCCCTTCTTCACATGTGCAGTTTCACAATCTTGGGATTCAGTGCCACGGCCATAAATCTGTGCTGCCTTCGGAGCATTTTTTCACAGAGTTGTACGAATCATCAGAACACCCTGCTTCACTGTAGCATTTCTCAGTGTTAGAACCTGACTGTATAAACGGGCTCTATGCACCTCTAAAGATCTCTCTATCTAGACTCTTCTCATTTCAATAAAATATATTGTTCTCAAATTATTCATGTTATTTTACATTATCAGTGTTAAACTGACTGTAAAAACTGGTAGCTGTATAAACTGCATAAGCTTCAGGGCAGCATAGTTCATCAGAACACCCGTGCTTGTGTGTGCATGGTCTTAAACTGCAGCTTATAGATGGACTTAGTTCTATCACTGTTCTTGCTGAAGCATTTTTTTCCCTCAGCATATTAGGTCACATTTTTGATTGTTGTGATCGTTACTGAACATGAACAGTGTCACGATTGAGAGATTATCCGACTGTGGAAACCCAGTTGTGGCGTAAGGGAAGAGCCCAATCGCGGATACAGACGAGAGAGCTGG
>JBBJLS010073455.1:0-29040 GCA_037577275.1 Bryconaethiops microstoma
GATGTTTGTGTATATGTATGGTCGGAGGGGCTCAAACAATTTCCTTCGGGATGAATAAAGTATTCTTGATTCTTGATTCTTGATTCTTGATTTGGTTGGAGAAGTATGAGATGTACCCTGAAACAAGGTCTCTAAACACAAACACACACACACACACACACACACACACACACACACACACACACACACACACACACTTAATTTAAGTTTAGGAGAATTTATGTAATAGGAAAGTCAAGATGACACAAGCAGATCGGAAGGGATGGGCAACTCCCTCAATGCCGTCACAAGCAGGATTTTTCTATAATCACGGCTAGTCATCTTTACTGGATGAAAAAAGTTCTGTCTGCATTACTCAGATTACTGAGTGCTGAGTTCTCTCCTCACACCGAGTCTGATCGATAGAGCTGTCTCCCCTCATTACAGGAAGTGCAATTACAGCCAGGACAAACCAGCTCTCTTCATAGAATCTAGAAACCAAAACGTGAGCATGTGCAAGTGTCTCTTTAAAGTGATACTTTAGAGGAAAAAAGTGTTTCAGCCTAGTTTAAAATTAAAGCAAAATGAAAAACAGCATGTTATTATCTGTAAAATAACAGTAGACAGGCAAAAGTATACTGCAAAAAAACTAAATCCTGGTCACTCATGAAAGCTAGAGAATATGTATTAAAAATGAGATGTAAGTCCTTATATTATATCTGCTTGTGGTAAGACATTTACATATTACTTCTTTTATGTATTAATTGCTTTTCATTTGCTTAGTACTTGAAATTGTGATTTCAGTTGCTAAGGTTTAATTTTTTGCAGTACACAGAAAAAAGAGGCTTCAGTATGGCTGCTGCCGATATTTTTTTGACATGCTTATAGATAAGAGTATATCATATAGTGTCAGCAAGTCTTTTTAAGATTCCCTTACAACTTAAACACAGTCAAAGGCAAGTGTGAGATGATTTAGCCACTGCAAAACTAAAGAAGAAAATCTTGAAGAGTAAACATATCTTGCCTGATCAACTACATTTAAGCTACACTGGTTTTTGATCCAACTTTCACTTTAAGATAGGGATGTGTGTGCATATGCAAATTCAGGTCTGTGTACACAGTCTGTGGAACCTGGACAACGGACAAAACGGCCTCAGCATGCACCGCTATTACTAGTCCACTGATGTGTGACAACACTGGCACTTCATCACACCCCATGGACCCTGGAAAGCTTTCCCACTCGGAAATCCCATCAGGCTGTTTGTGTGTTCAGGAGCTAGGCGGTCTTGTTTGAGGCTGGTGGTACTCGGAGAAGAACCATACAATGTGCAGGATTTAGGAGATTGTAGAGGTTTAGGGGCAGGAAGCTGGAGGGACACCAGAGCTACAGAACTGTTCAGAAGTTTGGAATCACTCTTTTTAATATTTTGTTGCAGATACAGTGGGGGAAACCCCACTGTCATATACTTTTAGTTCTAGTTGTCTTGTGTGTATCCCTAAGCATAAACAAAGGAATAAAAAAAAAAAACAACTACTGATAGGGAAAGACACCACACATTAATAAAATTATTTGATTGTGGCAAAGCTGTTGGCAGTTTCAGCTTCTTGCAGCACTGAAGTTCAGGTTTGTCCCATTCAAACTGTCTTTAATTCCCCCAGGTTACAAGGGGCTTGCAATTTCAAGATTTTCAGGAAATTAGTTAAGACACTGGCAAACACCTGCTCCTTTTGTTGTAAGCCAGTTTTAAGTTATTTTGGCTGGATGCATGGTGTCATTGCCTGGTCTATTTTTCTGGTAAATGAGATTCTTCTCTAATATCTCCTGTAAATTTGTTGGGTTTTTTTGACAATGTAATGCTCGAGTACTGTTTATAGAACAGCAGTGTCCAATCATGATGATGCTCCCACCTCTGCACTTTACTGTGACTGTGGTGTTCATGGGTTGATATTTTTTTCTCTACAGAAATTAAAATGTGTTTCACATGTGTCGGAGAAGATGTTCGGGAATTAAGTCAATAAATAAATAAAATTAACAGCCAAAATGCCTCTTGCGTGAGAGGTGGTGATCGAATCTCAGAGCAGATAAGATGACTAGACATTACTGTAATCAGATCACTCCACACTCTAAACACAGATGTGTTGTGATACAAGTTGTGTGGAATTTCAACACCTTTAGTGAAAGTGTCCAGAGTCGACTTGAGTTGTGTTGATTGTAAATATGTCACCCATTCAAAAGAAAAATGACTGGAGAGATGTGATTGGTCAAAACCTAATTATGTCATTTTTGGTGTTCTCCCTTTGAGGAGAAAAATGTGTGTTACAATCATCCAGATTTGTGTTAAAGTGCTCTTGACATACAAAATCACATGTTTATTCTAGGAATGTAATATGTTATTTACCATTTAACGTCTTGAAATGTAGCATCTAGAGTACCATCTAGTGTCTGCTTTATGATACTTCATTTAACACTGAAGTGAATACAATTGATATTGCTGATATTAATTATCACAGTAATGTGACAAATGTATTTCAGAGCAAGTTAATGCTTAATTCGGGATGGGTGGTGGACTTATTCAGCTTTGACACACATGCTTTCTACACTTACACTTACACACACACACACACACACACACACACACACACACACACACACACACACACCACTCCCCTCCACTCTCAGTGTCCATCACTGTCCCACCAGTGAGCCTCTCATTTGACAGTCAAATCACCCTTCTCAGCACATCATGAGAGAGCAACGAGACAAGCAGAGAGAGAGAGGGAGAGAGAGAGAAAGAGAGGGAGAGAGAGAGAGAGTGAAAATGGGAGAGAAAGGCAAATGAGATGAAACTGAATTGTAAGGGAGAGAGATGAAGGCTTGCTTTGAGATTGCGCATGGTTAACAGCATCTTCTGCTAGAGAGGGAGAGAGAGAGAATCTCATTGCGTTGCTTGGCTGGAATGGGAGCAGCGATGTGCAAACTCTCCGGCAAAATTACTCAGCAGGTCAAGCACAAGTCCTCAGGTAGGAGATCGTACACACACTGTGTGTGTGTGTGTGTGTGTGTATATATATATATGGCTCATACTGAGAAAATCATTGTAACAAGATATATATATATCTTCTTGACGTAATGTTTATCTCAGTATGAGCCATATGAGACTTTCCCAAGACATCATTTCTTCCAAGAAATGACCTTTTATTTGGCCAATACAGCCAATTCTGATTCTGATTCTGACTGAGAGGGCTGCCATGCGTCCCGGTTACTGAAGCTGCCGTGGTGCATTTGTGTACATGCGGTGCTCTGGACTTTGCGAGCGGAGGACGAGCCTTGCCACACCCGTCTTGCTTCAAAGTGCTTCAAAGTGAGCCTTCAGAGTGGACTGCTGGCCAGCAGCCAGTAACATTACGTTAGATATGACAGAAAAAATAGTTAAAGTTTCTTAACTCATAAGCAACACAAGGATGTTAGTCTCCATAGTTATTCGGCCATTATCTCATCTGGCACCACATGTATGTAAATACTGGCATGCAGTTAAGTTTGCATTAACGAGCACCAGTTTCCAGAGAAGCAACTGAATTGCAGAGGCAATGATGGTACAGTTTTTTCAGTTATGTAGTATATATAAGTTTTTGCTGATGCTGCAACTCGTTTCTTCAATTAATAGCATATCCACACATACATCTATGTATGTATGTATGTATGTATGTATGTATCTATCTATCTATCTATCTATCTATTAACCTCAGACTTGGCATTAACATAAAAAACAAATGTAACATTGTGGTATATAGATATTGACCATGTATTGTCTTTGTCTCTTTGTTTTACTAGTAAGAGACCATTGAGTGCCTGTAGGGGAGCTTTGCTTTTGTTGCAATATTTGCATGTCATGCAAAGCCACACTGGGGATTCTCTCTTTATGCTGTGCGCGATAACTCGACTGAGAGAGCAAACTATATTTTGTTGACATTTGCAAAGAAATGTTTTTGTGACTCTTCTCTTCTCTTCTCTTCTCTTTTTTCTCTGCAGGTTGTAAATACACCTGTCACGCTCACTGTCGTGACCATGTCACACTAGACTGCCATCAGAATGGATCCTCTAATGATGGTCCACTCAGTCCACTCAGCCAAGACCACCTCAACAACAACCAGTCTTCACTCAGCGTGAGTTGGTCGTGTGTGTGTTTGTGTGTCTGTGTGCCTCAGGATACCACATTTTGTACCATCTGTGCTATGTAATGTTTTAGTGACTTGCTGCAGAAGTCAGTTTGGGTTTTTACTGAATGTAACCAGCAGTGGCCACTAGAGGGAGTAAAAGCTCAAACAATGACTGCAGCCTCTGAGTCCTACATCCAGCATGTTTCTGTTTTCAGAACAGTGGAAGATTCATTCCCAACCACTGAATTAAAGAATTACAGTCTAGCCATTATTTTAACTTCTACTGACAGAAATCATGTTCACAGTAAACTCACAGATGGTGTTCAGTGTTGGTTTTCCCTGTCTTGGTGTGTATATCCTGGATCGTATGCCTGAGGCTGGCCATAGAAGCTAACTTATTCAGTGTCACATGAATATACACACGAACACACATATATATTGAGATGCATGTAAACACGCTGCAATATATATTTTCACTTGCCAAAGCTACAATAACAATGGCTACTTTTCAAACACAGGAACTTTCAGTTCACCAGGCAGGAAAAGGCCAGCTGGCTGCTCTAAAACACTTTTAAACGAGACGATAAGCCTGCAGTATTTAACACCAAGGCTGGGCACTTGTATGATGAACTGTATTGAACTGTGTGATTTGCCTGTGAATGTTGGCTGTGTGTGCGTGCGTGTATGTGCATGTGTGCATATGTGTGTGTGTGTGCGAGTGCGCACGTGCATGTGTGTGTGTGTGTGTGTGTGTGTGTGTAACTCTGTCAGCTCGCTGCCTGTTGAGGAATGTGTGGCATCTATGCTAAACCTGCTCTGCTTAGTGGGGTCTTAGTGTGGGAAAAGCAAATAAATTCAAACGTAGCGTGGATATGTCTGGGTCATTTTCTGCCTTTAACACTTTCAGAATATACACTAATTTAATTTATTTGCGATTAGGTTAACATATTGAAAAAACATCAAATATGTGCTATAACTGTTGCACAGGCCATATTTGTCTCCAATATATTGAAGTTTAATTGGTAAATAAACAGTAATTGTGCAATAAGCTGTAGAAGTGTGTCATGACCGAGGATGTACATGTTTTGCTTATTTTCACTTTAAAAATGAACAGAACATGTATTTTTACTAAGGGAGTAGGAATATGTACTTACAACTAGGTATGATGTGCACATTTGAATCAAATCAATGTGTCGCTTTGTTCACTGTAAACATAAGATAAACTTTTAAGAGATAAACCTTTATTAGTCCCACAAGTGAAAAATTTGCTTAGCAGTAATAGAGGGAGTGCAGGCTTAAGTCACCTGCTTTTCTGAAAAAGACCTTTTTAGTTTTTGTCTTACTGATGTGTTGATATTTGTTTGTATCTCTGCAAATGAGTGCATAACACTCTTACGGAAGTGTGCTGGTTTGTAATTTAGCATTAAATGTGGGTGGGGTCTACAGATTCCCATCAGGACAGTGTGAGGTTTCAGCTGTGTGTGTCCTTCTAACTATGTAACTCTGGCATATTCTTGGATCTATGTGTCTGTTTGTGTGTGTGGGTTTGTGTGTGTGTGGGTGTGTGTGTGTGGGTGGGGGAGAGATAGAGAGAGGGGGGGGTTGTTAGGACTGTAGAAAATGGATAAACTATCATACTGCATTTATATTGCTTTATGCTGTTATTGTTGTATAACTAGCAAAATAATATGATTAATCCTTTTTTTGTGCAGTTAATAGTGAATAATTATACTAGTACGTAGTAAAGCATACAGTAAATATTGTTATATTGATATGAGCTTTAATATTGGTGATGCACCAAAATTCCCATTACCAAAACAAAAATTCATGATACACTTGTCTTCAAACTGAAACTAAAAAAAAAGTTTTTATACGTATAATTTGAGGGGCAATTTTACTTTATAGCCCTTTTCTTTTTTACATTTTTCATTTCCATTTTCATTCAAATTATTTCTTAAGTGTAGAGCCAAAATTTTCAGCTGACAGTTGACAAAATAACCCTTGTTATAATTGCCGAAACTGGAAGACGAAACTGTTAAACTTATGAGGAATACCTGAGGTTTTGTAAGAACGGGCCCCAATGACTGTCCCTCCATGTCCTAAAGGCATTGAGGACAAATGAGTAAAGTCATCCTCTGAACCATTTCCTTTAGAAGAAGCATCCAAGTGTTAAGACCAATCAGTGGCCCAGTAAAACCCACTCTCTATGATTAAAAGCTAATTTGTTAATCTCCTAAAAATAGACATTTTTGCTAGAAATGAATTTCCAGACAGGGAGGATCCATCCTGTCAGTAATTCTGTAAACATCAGCCAAAAAGGTCAAAGAACAGCGAAAACATTCCTAAATATTGCAGACTATTTACAAACACGAAAAAAGAAACATATTGAAAATATATTACAGTAATATTTCTCAAAGATGTCAAGGCGTGAACTCATGCTCCCTGTATACTGATACTCGATGTGACATGTTTTGATTGTGCGCAATAACTGGACAAATTTTAATCATGAACCATTTTCTTTTTGAAGTCAGGTTTTGTTCTGGTTAGCTTTTTTTTTTTCTTCAGAAAACCAGGATAAAAGTTATTGGAAGCTGCTCTTTTAAAATACACAAAAATGATATTTTGGGTAGTAAGTTTTTCCTAAACGTTGCTGATATGTTTTTGAAATAGCAATATTATACAATTACTCAGCTTAATACCAGACATTAACATTTATTACTTGTAATTGATTTTATCAGCCAATATAATATAATATAATACAATATAATATAATAAAATATAATATAATATAATATAATATAATATATTTTTTTGCAGTCTGAACAGCAAAAGCCACGTGAAATCTAACCGTGTCCATTTGGATTCAAGCTATATTTAAAGGCGATTTCAAATCTGATTCAAATAAGATTGCTGTACATGCATCTGAGTTTGACCAGTCAGAATAAACCCTGATTGTTTGGTGGCTCTCGGAATCAGAATGTGTGACAACAGTCATTTTCTTGGGTTAATATTATTAATTACAAACAGCTGAGTGTCACTCCTTCCCAGGTAAGCGGTAAGAAACAGTAAGGTGGATCTGTTCTGGTGGTTGTGTAAATGACAGAGGAATTCAGAGGTGTAAATATGATCCAGAGGAGAGGAAGAAACAGACAGATGGAGGAAAGAGAGAGTTTCCCTTTAGGAAAAAGCCACAGGAAGCCTGCAGCACAGTAGAGCCTGGTATACACAGATACACACACACACACACACACACACACACATACACACACACACGGACGAGCAGTCACATGCTCTCTCCAGGTGGCCTGTGATAACCCAAACAAAATCTAAGATTAATTACATTAAATTTACTGCATTACTGTATGGTCAAACAATTGCTTAACACAGTTTGATACAGAAGCGTGACCTCAAAGAAATCTTTGTGACTTTGTATTCATCAGGAAAGGCAAGTGGATTGAGATGTTGCTGTTCAGTGCAGTTGGTTTTCTGGCAGGCCTAGTGGGAAGCGTTTAGGCAGTGATTTCGCTCCAGACTCTAGGAGGCCCTGTGTAAATTTTACCACGCCAACCACACAGTTATATGAATCCCAAACAGGCCGAAGACACATGGACCAGGCTTCGTATTGTGTAACTGTGTGTCTCCATCTAAATTAGTTTTCTCTGTGGCAGTCTGGGTTAAGTTTCACCTCTTATATAACTTCACAGAATTTGATACGCTAGCAAACTATATAAAATTTTCACAGTAGCTGACGTGACAAAATAAAACCTCTAGTAGAGCTATCCAGTTTATTTGGCTCATATATAAAATCATATAAAATAGTAACCTGGATGGCAGATCTACTTTATTAAAGTTTAAGTAGTCCTCTGAGCTGTTTGAAACAAAGAAAGACAGCTTGAGCTAAATATAAATGAAAGAATTGACATTTCTGATTTTAATATTAAATATCCACTGTAATCCTGTAAAGAGTTATGGATTGAGAGAATGTAGAGTAAAATAATAAGCACTGAGAGACTGTTTATTGCACTGTTTTGTGCAATAAACAGTGGACGTATTGTGAAGTGAGTAGCTCAGTGCTTTCAGAATGTGGAGACAAAATACCATATTCAATATATGTCATGTAATGTATTATTAATGGGGAATTGAACAAATTTTTCAATATTTCTCCTTAATTAAAAGTGGTGTTGGTGGTTTGCTGAAAAATTAGTTTTTCAGAAACTTACCACATGATGGAATAAACCAGACATGTAAGAGGTTAATGGCTCTTACATGTCTGAGACATTATTTTACAATGGTTTTGTACTAGGATGTTTTTTTAATTTACACAAAGTATATACTAAGGACAAAAAGTACCCATGGGAAACATACTGACAATTATTTTACCATCATTAACAAATAAATTTGTACTGAAGACATTGTAAACCCAGGTTCCAGTGTTAAGAAATCCCCTTCCTTGTCAGATTCACTATTTTACATAGGAATCACAACTTTTTTAAGCAAAAGAACAGCCATTTTAATTATAGCCTATATTATCGGCAGTACTTTGAGTTTTAAGTGCAGAAAATCGACCTAATAGCAGTTCTCTTGTGAACTACACGTTGATGAGTTAGGTCTATGGGTAGCAACCAATTCTTGACCAAAATACCAGCACTAGACCTTTATTTGTAAAAAAAAAAAAATCACAATTTAAATTCAAATGTCAGTTACAAAAAAAATCTCAATTAGACATTTTCCTCAATTAACTCAACCCTAATATCAAGTGTTTTACAATGACTTTGAACTTGCCTTGGCCAATCAGAGTTTTATACCAGAACTAGCCAATTTCTGAATATAAAGATAAAGTGTACAACGATTTGGGGCAGCTGGTGGCCTAGTGGTTAGGGAGTTCGCACTGCGATCAGAAAGTAGTGAGTTTGAATCCCAAGACTGATAGTGGCGCAGCTGAGTTACCCTTGAGCGAGGTACCGTCCCCACACACTGGTCCCCGGGCACTGTGTTCCTGGCTGCTCGCTTTAATGGGTTAAATGCAGAAATAGAGTTTCTAACACTGTGTGCTGTGAGGTGTTCATGTATGACAGAATGATCACTTTACACTTTGGTTCACTACAATAGCGGGTTAAACAGATAGTTTGTATCTGTTTAACCCCTTTATGTCTTATATGTTTCAGATATAAGACATAATGCTTCATTGACAGCATGCCCTTTTTATATTTTGTTTTGTGTGTGTTTGTGTGTGTGTGTGTGTGAGTGAATGATGCTGTAATTTAGTCTTAATTTAGTTTGTACTGTTAGTCATTTCACATCATGTGAATCAATGATGTATGAAATGGCTGATTTAGTTAGTCTGATTCTGTTTGGCTCTGGTCATTATTAGATCTGGAGGTCACCACTGATGCGTCCTCGTCTTTGTTCCACCGCCACTAACTGCTACACTCGTGACTGATATGCGCAGAAGGATTGCTGTAGTACTCTTAGAAGAGAGGTATCATTATTGGAGAGGCATTGAACGTTGGCTGTGTTTCCGATGTTCTGAATTGAACTGAAATTCAGTCAGACTTAATAAAACAGCAGGTATATGGTCACAGCTGCAATAGTTTTGTATTACTTTTCTATCATTCTATCATTAAATACTAAATGTTCTATAATAATAACACTCAGTTTTCTCTAATTCGAGAATGATAGATAGATATATTTTATTCATGTTAAAGGATGATGACTTGACGAACTTGAAGAAAATGCATGTCTTTTTTCAGTGCAGGGCCCTGTTCGGTTCTTTGTTCCCTTTGTTCATTTTCGTTGGTGTTGGGAAAGTTAAACATTAATAGAAAGTCTCGTTCTTCAATAAGGAATGCTAACATTAATCACTTTTAGACAGTGATTAGACATCACTTATTCGTGCTGCCATGGAAATCTTGAAAATGCCATTCTCTTGTCCTCACTCCAGACAGACATGAGCTGGTGGTGGTGGCCTAGTGGGTAGGATACTTGTCTCTAGATCAAGAGGTCATGGGTTCAAATCCTACCTTCAGCAGACTGCCACTGAGCAAGACCCTTAACCCCCAGTTGCTCCAGGGAGACTGCCCCCTGTAGTTAGGGAATGGAAGTCGCTTTGGGTAAAAGTGTCTGCTAAATGCCGTAAATGTAAATGGTAGGCCTCCTTGGTTCCTGGACATAGATTGGGACCGTCAGTCTGTTTGTCCTCAGGACTAATCCTGCCTCTGTCTTCTCTTCATCCAGTCATCTAGGTCAGAATTATTCATAGCAGGATGCTATGCGGAAAGCACTTCACCTAATGCCCCCATGCATTGCTGTCATTCATCAAATGTTGCTGGTTAGATTTCCCGATACAGTCAGTGCTAAAAAACCAAACCTATAGCTATCTACTGAACAAAAGGACCTATATCATATTTTTTTGCTTAAATATTAGCTTCATGTACTGTGAATTATGTAAAATCCATTAAAGTTTCAGGGCATAGTTTTTACTCTCAAGGCCAGATGTGGAAACTAAACTACAAAACAGCCTGTTTTAATTCATTATTTTGCGGTGGCACTAAAAGCAATCCATTGACATGCTCTTGTACTGAAGTTATAAGGACTGTTTGAGTCTCGACTGCTTTTGCATTGAGTCACAATATAGTTCCTAGATAAAAAAAAGGAAGAAAATGAAAAATCTTTACTTTGTGCACTTACTTCTAGTATAAATTTTTCATACTTCCAAACTTAAACCTGATCAGCTACAGCTATGTCCTCCGAACAATTTTGTGTTCTCCGTCAAAGAGACATACATTTTTACAAGCAGCATCCCAAACACACCTTCCTCATATTGGTGTATGCATTTCTCATATGCAGCTAAAATGGCTAAAGGAGGAAAACAACAGGGGTTTTTAAAAAAACAAAAGTAAAGCCAGTCATTTATCAAATACTGAAATGGAAAAATCTGTAACTGGTTTAAATCTGTTTTTAGGATACATGGAGTTGTTTACAGCAATATATCATCAGATTGCCTGCCTCACACTCTGACCTCTTTCTTCCATTTTTGTTTCACATATTGACTTGGTATCACAGTAGATGAATGAGCACACTGCTGTGGTTTTGAAATCCAAGGGTCCAGTGAAAGCGCTTTTTGCGCAAGCAGCGTGGAAGGGGAATGGATTTTTGTACTGAAACCTCAAAATCCTACCATGGTGAAATTGACTGACAGGCAGATTAGCTGACTGCTGCTCTATCTACTCCCAGATCAAACTAATAAAATGCCTTTCCATGGAAATTTAAGCCGAGCCACGCTATGTGTGAGTAAGTAAGTGGTGTTTAATTGCTACCAGCCTTGGCCACAATCTGAAGGGCTGAATTAGGCTCAGCTGTCTTCACTCCAGAATTGGAAAGTTCAGCAGTGTTTCTGCAGTGGGTTTGGCTTGGAAAGTCTTACCCTTTACCCCTAAATCTCTTGGTATAATAACATCCCTTTTCCAAGGAACTGCGAAGCCATGCAGTTTAAGATGGTTCAGCTCTCTTTTACCTTGTCACCTTAATACTTCCTGAAACTCAACACAGGCCAAAGAGACACACCATGACCATAGATGTTAATATGCAATCATAATAAAATAATTCATGAGTGGTGTCTCGGTATTTATCTGTAGTATTTATCTAGCTTATCTAGCATCACCACTCATCCAGCTTATCCAATAGCATCTTAAAGGGCACGAGGAGATGAATTAGGAATTAGTGTTATCATGCAGAATTAGGAATTAGTATTATCTCAAAGCAGGTGTTGTTTAAAGGGCTTATAAGTATTGAACTGCTCATATTCAGGTCAAATTTATAAACACAGTCCATTATCATCCTAGGTCTATCTTTTCCCCTCACTAAAAAGTGATATAAGGAGGTATTGTATATTTAACCATAGCGTTTGAATAAACCCTGATGTTCCAGAAGCCACCTTAAGTACGACTGCCTTCTGTTTTTTGTTTTTTTTTGTTTTTTAAACATGATTCAACCTGAAAACATGCTACCTTCTCCCCAGTTGCAAACTGTGTGGGCCAAGAAGCATCAACAGACATTTAAATGTCTACAGAACCACTGATTACAGAGTGTAGATGGACAGACAGGTAGTTTTAAAGGCTACACAAGCCCACTGATCCTGTGTGGATTCACCACAAGGCAAGATGGAACGTGTCCCAGACTCCATTTGCTTTTGTGTTGAGAGCAGCTGTGGTTTAGTTACCTTATATTTAGTCTTCAGTGACTGTCTGGGTCTGTGGGGTTTTGGTGTAGGAACTGTGATTTCCATCTCAAGAGCCTTCCAGGTCTGAACACACTGAGCTCTGTGTGTTTGTGTGTTTATTCTTGGGGAAACGTTGATGGGGGCTTGTATCCCAGTAGCTTATGTCACTGTCTCAAACCATAATTTAGTGAATGCATCTTTCATAGTGAATGAGGGTCACCTGGAGAAGTTCAGAACCAAGGTTCAAGCTCCTGGCATACTTGGCAAACGTTTTACTTTTTTTAAATTTTAACAGTACAGAGTGAATGTGACCTTTGGTACTCTGTACAATACAATATACCCCCAAGACCAAGGCTCTTCTGTTTCTTTCCCCACACATCTTCAAAGAAATTAAATAGTTATGCTAATAATGTAATTTACATTATTTTTTCCCTGCATAAGCAAGTCTGTTTCAGATTATGTAAAATCTCAGTACAGTTTTGACGCAAGCGCATGATGGTTGAAGCATACAATGTTTGCCATGTTTGGGGTCTGAAATTTACATGGTTCATTTTGAACTGGACTGCAAGGCTAATGTAGCAAAAAAAATAGCTTATAACCGCCAATTAATCCTGTGCACAATGCATCTCTAAGTCATCACAAGCTTTAAACCATATCATGTTGTTATCTCAAATAAACTTGTTCAAAGTAGGTCAGAAGTCCTGCTACACAAAATCTGTCCACACCGTCCTGAAAATTTCGTAGGGCAGTTATTTCCACTCAAGACCTCGCTCCTACCACATTGAATGAGGAGAGACCTAAACACCGAAAGCCATATTAATGTTTAATTTAAAAACTGACATATATTGCATAAATAGTTTGTAGCATTTGGCTCAGATAACGCACAAAACACGTGTTTTTTTAGACATTACTTAACACTGTAGTTTGAGGCAAGTGTAGTGCAGTGCTAATTTGTGGAATACAAACTACATTCGCCTCATATCTCCAGTGCAAAGACTGAAGTAACTTCAGGAACCAAACATAAAGCTATAGATCAACACACATTAACCTGAAACCATGTTTAGTTAAGTCATTTGAAGAAGGCTTGCTTGTATAAGGAGGAAGAGGGAAAGTTTGGCATTTTTTACTCTTTGTTTCTGTACTGAAATATCGTATCTGTTTCAGGAGTAATTCCGAGCTATGTTTCTTAGTAGCTGCTTTTTTTCTCCCTCAGCCTACCTGTTTTTAGTTTTAATTCTTGGATTTGCTTGTTTTGTGACTCTTTCTTGTAAATTTGCTAATAGAGCATTTACCTCAGTTATTCCTGGATTTAGCTGACATCAGCAATCTACAGGAAAATGAGGTATGTAGTAGCATAGTAGTATTAAACCCTTCTGCTGACTTTGATTCTGCCTTTTGTTATGCAGGTCATTGTATTCTAGTTCCACTGCTGACAGAACCAGCAGTAAATGAACACTAGGTATCAATGCCTGGGGGAAAAAGGGCAGGAAAAGGTGGATATTACTCATGTGAGATTTATTTTCATAAAAACACATTATGTGTATTGTACTAGAATTTTTATACCTGTGAGTAATACACAGTATCGGTCTCAAGCAATATATATATGTTATGTAGTTGTGTGTGTGTATATACGTATAACACAAATATATATATATATATATATATATATATATATATATATATATTTAAGGAGCTTTTCTATTTCAGCTTGACTGTGCCCCAGTAGCACAAAGTAAGGGCCATAAAGACATGGTTCGATGAGTTCAGTGTGGAAGAACTTGATTGGCTGCACAGAGCCCTGACCGTAACCCCATCCAGCACCTTTTGAGATTAACTGGAATGGAGATTGTGTCTGGCCTTCTTGTCCAACATCAGTGTCTGACCTCATAAATGCTACAGAATGAATGGACACAAATTCACAGGAACTCCAAAATCTTGTGGAAAACCATCCAAGAAGAGTGGAACCGTTTTTTGCTGCAAAAGGGGGACCAGCTCCAAAGTGTATGTATTTGAATACAATGTCATTGAAGTCCCTGTTGGTGTAATGGTCACATGGCAGCATGGTAGGGCGCATCCTGCTGAAAGAGGCCACGACCATTAGGGAATACAGCTATCATGAAGGGGTGAACTTTTCAAAATAACATCCACATAAATGCCAGGACCCAAGGTGTCCTAATAATATTGTCCAGAGCGTCACACTAAATAATCGAAAATTCAGAAATGACTAAATTACAGGAAGAACTAAATTGTTTATGATTTTGGTATTGACTGTACAGTACAACATTACACATTACACAAAGTCCAGCACTCTGGTTGTTCAAATGTTGATGGAGAGAAATGTAAAACAATTGTGTTTAAATATGTTTTGTTTATGAAGCTTGATCTATCTCAGACAATTCAGAATTCATCTAACTGAGTTGTCAAATCCACTGCCCTTACAGATCCTCTGTACAGGCAGTGTTCTAAGTGCTGAGGGGTCATGTGCTCTGACCAGCCTCCGGCCTTTCTTTGTCTGGATGTATTGATTTGGCTGCATAAGACATTCCACATACGCTGCTGTAAATGACAAAGCTTAGACTGTCACTGAGTGTTAGATTCATTACACATACTCCCCCCTGAGCAAAGGAATGTGGGTAATGTGTAATGCAGGCCATGGCCCCAGACAGAACGGGCAGTGGCCACAGATCACCCATCTCTCTTTCCCTGACACACCTCTCTCTTCAACACACACACACACACACACACACACACACACACACACACACACACACACACACACACACACACACACACACACATTCTCTTTTAAAACCCTATTGTTTCAGCCCAGCCTGTGGATTTGCCGGGAAAGAGTTAGTGGCTGGGTGAGACATCCTTTTCATGCATATCATGTCTTCTCGGTATTTGACTTCCACTTTTCCTTCCCGTGTTAAGCATACTTTTCCTAAACTAATGCAATTTGGAATATTGTACATTTATTTTTGTGCAGTGTAATGTCAGTAATTTTGTCATGTCACTTTGCAGTATTACCACCCTTATTCAAGATTCTAAATTCTTTTATTTGTCACATGCACAGTTATACAAGTACAACATGTTGTGAAAAACTAAGTAATTAAAAATATATAGAAAAGCTATATTCACAGGTATAAACAAGATCTGAAGTGTGCAAATGTGTATAGACTTACATAACAGAAGGCAAGGTAGATACAGTGATTTTGCTCTTTTTTAAGCATTATAACTGCTTATTAATTTGAGATGTTTTAGATGTTTTTGACCTAATTAATTTGATTAATGAACAAATTTGGAATCAGTCTTTATAACCCTTTATAAGGGTAGTCATACTGTAAGGTACCACTAGTAAAAATCAGCAAATACACTACTGTTCAAAAACTCTGGAATCGTTTGCCAGATAAGTGTTTTTGTTGTTAAGAATAACAGTGTCGATTTGAATACTGTAACTAAATATCACAAGTTTTTTTTAGTTTTATTACATCTTCGAAGTAATTTGACAAGAAAAGCAAAAAGTTATTAAAACATGCTGCAATTATTTTTATAATTATTGTTAACTTATCTCCTTCAATATTTGATCCATTGTGAAATATAAAGCACTCATGTACTCATATATTTTCATATTACTGAAAATGATTTGCTTTCACCAACTTCATTCTTGTTGCCTGACAACATTTTCGTATTAGAATCATCTACAGCACTGGCAATCACTCAGGACACAACTAAAATGTTTTCGTTTTTTAGCTTCCTACTAATGATTTAAAATCAGTGAAATTACACTGGACTTGTTTTATATTTATCTGTGGCCAGATTATGTTTAAAACCCATTAGTCATGTCATTTTATAAATTAATGAAAGGAATGTTAAGCAACTACAAATATGTAACTGGAAAGTACATTTGGATTAACTGGGGCCAGTCTTTTACAGTGTTTGTAGGGTTTCTATGGTTTGGCTGTTCCCGAGGCCTCTGGGTTATTTTTAGGGCCTCTCCGTGCTCTTTGGCTTTATAAAAAGCCATAGCCTTTTACAAACCTCTTGAAAGCTGCTGTTTGTGGGGCATGGTTAGTCCTCATCCACTGCAGATGTTGCCTCCATCTGACCCTGAAGCTGTGCTGTGTTATGGTGTGTATGCTATCGGTAGGCTGGGTGGGCTGCAGGGCTTTTGTACTGGTTATACAAGACACAAAAAGTGAAAGGCTTGCCATAATGAAACTAAAGAAACTTAGACCACTTGGGTATGCTTAGTTTAATGGCAGTTCTTCATTGCTGACACCAGTGACTTTCATTTATGTGTTTTTTTTGTGGTCCTAATATCTGGCACTGTCAGCAGGGGCGAGGGGGCAGGGGGATTTACATTGGATGCTTTAAGGAAAGATGCCATAAACCCTGTATTGTTACAGCAATGTTCCCATTATATAATTCAAGAAAACAGAGGCACCCAATGAGTTCTTGAAATGTTAAAAAAGTGTGCCAAAGTGGCTAACCCCGAAATTGAGTGGTTCAGTCATGGAGCTTATTCCAAACCAGGCCTACAGGCATGCAGAAAGCCACCGTAAACAAGGTTTGTAATTTGCCATTGGCCAGAGGGTCAGCAGCTTGCATATGGAAGCTCTTCTGCCCTGGATCAGATGGTCAGTGGTCAGTTTACCTTCGCTCTTCTGACCTGAAACAGGAGAAGGCTGTAAAACCAGTGCCGCCTGCTGCACTCCTAATTACTGCCACCATGGCTACAAGGCCTTGTCTAGGCATGTCAATGCCATATTGTTTTTGCCTAATTATACATGAACATTTTAGCAATTTACAGATAGTGCTGTATGTCCTTTATGTTCTTTAAAAAATCTGAGTGCATCTGAGTGTGTGAAACCATGCACTTGGTGAAAATGTGTTTATTCTAAATAGGATCTATTGGGATATAAAGGTAATCATGCTGGTCATGCTGGTGTGTGTGTGTGTGTGTGTACACATACAGAATATAGTATTCACTGTTATACAGTCTGCCTTGTATTTACCTGCCTTGTATTTTTGCCCAATTATCCAGAAATGTTTTTAGCCATTTGCAGACAGTTCTGTATGCCCTTTACATTCTTAAAAAACAAAATAAAACTTTGGATTTGAGTGTGTGAAACCATGTATTTGCCTCTTAAGCAAAAGGTTTTTATTGTAAAGAGGATCTACTGGGATCCCCTAAAGGTGATCATGCTGTAGAGCTTCTACGTGCGTGCGTGCGTTGTGGGTGTGTCCTACAGTAGAGTCTTTTCAGCAGTGCGGTTCAGTGAGCAGTTGGGGAGAGAAGTTTTGAAAATGAGCCGGTCTGTAACCTCGTTTGAGTTTGAAACGTTTGTGGCGCTTTGAGTTAATTGTTTCTGGTCTTGTATGTTTTTCACGCTTCGGAAAGACAGAAACTAGCGGGCGAAGGGGAGTTTGTAGCTTTTTTGAAGCTTTATTTCGCTGCTGGAGTTCGTTTAGCGTTCGTGGAGAGATCTTCAGCCCTGCCCAGCTAACGTGGGCTGACTGTGCTCGATTCACTGAACTTTAACTCCAAGGCGGACTGAAACGTTTTCGAGTTGTTTTACATTTCACTTAATTAATGTGGCACAACTTGAATACTGGAGTTTTCTCCCCTTCAAATGACGTGGACGAGCACCATGAGCAGTGGTTACAGTAGTCTGGAAGAGGACTCCGAAGAGTATTTTTTCACAGCCAGAACTTCCTTTTTCAAGAAACCTTCAGGGAAACTCACAGAGCAAAAGGTAGAACCAGAACTTTTTCAGTCATTCTAAGATACACTTTCTCACAGACATACAACGTGAATTCATTTTAATGCCTTGTTTTGCCTTTATCAGCAAGCCTTTTTTGTGCCCTTTAGGCAGTTTGCCAGGTTTACATTACGTTCAGTACACAGTGCTGTTGGCTGCACCATCTGTCAGAACTGTAAACTGATAAAACAAACTTTTCTTCAGTACCTTTTTTTGGGCTAATATAAATATCAGTTGCCTAGTTGCGGATTCAACATTTATGACATTCTTCTATATTGTATTACACATCAGTATATAATTACTTCAGCCAGCCTGTCAGCCCAAACTGGTTGGGTACAGTAAGAAGACTATCCTACACAGATGAACATCAGGTCCAAATTCAAACCAACACTGATTAGAGGAATCCTGTCTGATAAACTTTCTCATATAAAATCCAAGAAAGGCAGATAAGCCAAACAACCATTCAAAATATGAGTCCATCATGCAGGACATTCAGTTTATTTAGCCTTCTTTTTGTCCTGTCAGTGTAATTAGTTCATAGATTACTGAAATTCCACCCAAGGACCTGTTGCAGACCCAATGCATCGAAACCCCAGACAGTTGGACACTCTGTTAATACTATGTCCAGCTGATATTAATGGTATTAAGATAATCTCATGTGTGACTGCTGGGACAACGCTGTCTACAAACAAACATGCACATTCAGAAAGTATAGGTTACTATTACAATGCTTCTTAACTCATTGATGTACATATATTACATGATGTCTTTCATTTGGTTCTGTGCTATTGCCCAAGCTCAAATTTGAAGCGCAGGATCCACAGTGTACACATATACGTACTGCAGATAACATACAGGACTGTGAAATGTGAAAAACAAGTAGGCAATATGCCAGTAAACATAAACCACTATAGACACATTAAACGATGTGTTGATCAAACATGTCCTCAGTACATGGGTGGGAGTGTGCAATATGTGTTAAAGGTGCAATAAGGTTGACATAAACCTGAGTAGTGGCATGAATTCACAGCTTATAGGAGGGTATAATCAGTAATAAGGTCAGGTTTTTACAGTCTAAATATATAAACAATGAGGATTTTTCTTATTGCAACCAGTATGTGATAAAGTGGCTGTACATGAGTATAAAGTCTTTATAAAAACCACAGTATAAGTTTTGTAATATGTTTAGATCAAAAATTATTTTTTCTCCCCCATAACCCGTATTGTAGCTGGCTGACTTCAGTATTCCCTTCTCAGAGACAACTGTACTGTATTCATGAGGCAGATTTATGCGGCATGCATGTCTGTACTGAGACTCTGTGGAGTGTCTTGTCTTTCTGTAATTTGAATATGACCTCCATGCAGTTTTTTCCATAGTGAGTGTGTGTGAGAAAGGAGAGCTGTGAGAATATTGTAGGCCAGCAGGCATTCATAGTCTCAACACCCCCACACTTATCAGTTGCTTCTATTGTCTTAGAAATGCCAGGGGGTTTCTCATGGAAAGCTTCTGCAATGGAAAGCTTCTGCAAAGTTATTACCATCATTTCTTTACAGAGAGGTTTGGTCATATATGATTATTCTTCAGTGTTAGGGCTGCATGACAAGTGGACAAAATACTTCTATTGCTACATATTTGTGTTACGAATAGCAAAATATCATTGCTTTTAAATTTTACATATTGGGGCCAATATTAATAGTGCATTTCCGAGTCAGTGTTGTGATATGGTTAAAGTCTGTCAAAAATAGTAACATTTTGGATTATACAAAAGCTTACAGAAACACACTTTTGGACCGATTGTCTATTGCAGAAATCTGCAGTGCATTAATGAGTGTCAAACTGTGTATCGTGCAACTCTTTTAAATGTGTGGTAGTGTAGGTCTCTGTTTTCTTGGTGTGTCTTATCTGCCTGGTACAGTCTGGACTGCACCAATGGCTCAAAAAGCTCTTAAGTCGGCTCCCCCAGCAGAAGGATTACCACAGCTCACTTCCTGTTGCTTCATTTACCCTCACCCTCCCCAATACCACTATTTCATCACCAGACAAATCAGCACCACCAGAGTCAGCCTGGTTTTTGAATTGCATTTGTTCCCTTTCACGGACAGACTGAATCATTATTTAATCATGTTTGGGTTTCTTCAGTTCCTTCATTCAAAAATTAACCAACGTACAGTCTTCTCTTATGTGTAGATGTGTCAAACATGCCACACACATGACCATTAAAAAATTTTTTTTTCAAGTTTTCTGGAGTAATCATTAAACTATACAAATGCATGGTTTCCCTTAAAGACTATCTATTTGATCTAACTTCAATAACTAATTCATTACTGTATATCTGTAATATGTAAAGAAATGTTTGTGTTATCTTTTATAATGGTAGATTTGTGTGCATTTTTTCCTGAAGGATACATAATAAGCAATCTCACGGATGCTAAACTTGGAACGGGGGGGGACTCAAATCCGCAGTAACCTACGGTACTATGCAAACGTTTTATATACCCGAGAGCATTGTACACCATTGAAAGCTGATATTAGAATATATACAGAACTTTCTTCATGGAAGCTTAGTATTACATGTTGGCTCTCATCAAATACCTCAAATATCTGCTTCTGTCATTCGATACTAAGATTAAATCAAGAGCTGCTGATGGAGTTTCACAAATTCTTGTAAAAGCTAGAGGCATCAAGGGGAAATTTCTCCTTCTAACCAGCTCAGAATTTCAAGTACTTTTTACGACACAAATCCTTATTATTTTGCTTTTGTTGCATTTGCTGGAAGAAAGTCCCTTACTGCTCAAATGAATGTCTTTATGCAGTCAGCACAGGAACCTAAGACTTTTATACAGTACTGTATGTGTTTTATATGGCCAGCGTTTGGCTTTGCGGATTGTGCATCTCTATCAGATATGTCTTGTGCCTTATCTGTTCTCTCACCTCAGTGGTGTTGATTTAAATAGAAGCCACAGAAGGGATGACCCTGGGAAACAGCTGCAGAGACAGAACAGCAGGAGCGTAAATTGACGGCCCACGTTCCTTCATGCTCTGCCATATGACTTCACTGTCTGTCCCCACTGTCCTAGTGGACCTGGCTTGTTTGAATGATTACAGCAGAAAGATGTCCAGCTTATTGTACTTGCTTATAATGTGGTTTTGCTCAGGGAAGCTGTACAGAAGCCAAGACCCAAATTCTTTAGTGCAAACAGTGCTGTGGCATTTTTTTTGTGTTTTTTTTTTTTCATGACGGCGCTCCAAAATCAACAGCTGCAGCCGCTTTCCATTAACCGCCTGCAAGAACAGATGACGCAGTCTTAGCACTGACAGTCTTTTCTCAGCAGGAAGGACAGAACACCATTCTGTTTTTATCTTTACAGTCAGAGAGAGAGTACCAGTTGTGCAGTTTGTAGATAATGTAGACCTCCTCATCTTTTGGGGAGTTTTGCTTTGGGACAACTCTACCAATGCCAAAAGTAGAATCACAATATTAGGGCATCAAAGTGATGTTAAGGCAAAAAAACTCACTTGTAGTTGTGTTTATTGGATTGAACACCAAAAATATTTAAATTATTACAGCTTAATTAAGATCTCAGATTTGGTTCAGTCTCTAGTCAATGTCAAACCCTTCCAATGCTACAGAAATCGAATTAATATAGTTTAACTGTAACTTCATCACGCATTTATCATATTCAGAAAGTAAACAGCACATTACTAAAAAAAAGCTTTTACCTATTGGTTTAAGATATACTGAATGATGCATCCATCAAAGTTTAGACACATTTTTGATTTACGCATAGGCTGATAACACTGAGTGTTAACCTATTTATATGCAAAATTTAAAGTATTGAATTGTTTTTCAAATTGTAGCATTGGCAAGAATGGAATTTTCCGCTCTGTGTCACTAGACTAGCCTCAACAGCAGAACCAAAGCTTTCTCTCTGATTTTTAGTCTGTGTCCAAGCCCTAGACTCTGGGGGAAATTAAATTAAATTAAATTAAATCACCAACCCTGTACAATCTGGAGATGGCTGGTATAAACACAGTCACCCACTCTAACATCTGTTAGCAGTGATTATAACAGAAGTATCATGACTTGCTTTTATCTAGGGTGTAATATATAAATTGTATGATGCACAATCATTTAGATTTTTCAAAATTTGACTTTGTACCAGACAAAAGAAGCCGCAGTGTGACAGTTTATCACGATAAAGATCCCTACTTTTTTCATGCTTTTAGACAAATACTGTTCTGCCCGTGTGAGTGGGTTCTCTTGCTCTTTCCCACTGTTTGTCAGTGTCTCACTCTGAGAGTATGTGTGACTACTCACGTGCCAGTACTTGATTGCTTTGTAGATGACATCATTGTCCTTGAGACTTTTTAAGTCAGCCAACTGAAGCATATAAAAGCACTTCACCTTTTCACACAGCATTGAACAAGCATTGAACTTTCATTCCTGTCTTCAGAGTCACCCCACTCATGATGGATTCTGATCAGTTGTATAGTAGTTTTTATTCTGTACTCTCCTCTCTGGTGGCCTGTTACTAGATACGCATAAGAAACGGGAGCCAAAAACCTTATTTGTCACTGCAGACAGCTTGAATGTTTATAGTGTTACTATTCACAGAAAATAAACCACTCACTGACCGTAGATACATAGTAGAAATGACGCACATCAAATCAGTTGAGAAACTTGTAGACTAAAGGCTTTATGCGGTTTTAACAGACAGTTTCCAAAGCAGTGGTCAACCCATCTTTTCTACAAAGGGCTGGTGGCTGCAAGTTTTCATTCCAATGAAGCAGAAGCACACCTGATTCGATTTTTATTGAGTACATCTTAGTCTTCTAACAGCTGGTGAATTGTAAAACACTGCTACTTGGTTGGAAGGAAAACTTTAGGCCACGCTGGTCCTATGTGGATAAGATTGGCGACCCTGATCTGGTATAATTGAATTTTTACAGGACACAGCAATGTAGGTGAGATTTGTCCCACTTAGTGAGAGTAGTCCCAATTTGTATGGACTCTAGAATAGAAAGATATGTGGCTTGAGAAAGAAACTTGGCACACCCTTCTGAAATTTATGAGTAGTCTTTGCCAAGCTTCTATGGTGTTTGAGAGCCTAATTAAAAGTTTCACATTTGTGTCTTCTATGAGAGTCTACTTGGCCCTCTAAGGTACAGTAATATACCAGAGCCTGTTAAAGATTTGACTAAGGTAAAAGAGCAGCTGCCAGTCCCGTGATGGATGCTGTTTAGTGAAGAGCCCCCGAAGCATTCATATGTTTACATTTACAACGGTCACTGGGTGGAACACAAAGCGCACTTAGCACGCTGTCTGTGTCGTACAAATCCACATCCTTTTCTTATTATTTGTTCCATTTCGCTTTTTTGTTCTGAAAAAAATACAAGTAATTTCCCCTGACACAGGGCAAATACAGTTCAGCAAGCTTAAACAGTTCCAAATCCGGCAGCATTCCAAAATAAATCATCAGAGAATTAAAAATAGAAATCCTGAGCTTAACTCAGTGTTGTTCTTTGACAGGTCAGTTTTGATTTTCTTTGTCTTTAACATCAACTTCTAAGATGGTCTGGGTTAATATGATAGAGACTGCAGAAAAGGTGGTTATGCAACACAAATGCCAGATAAAGGAATCATTTGTTTGGAGAATTTGATTGTATCATCATTGAAGTTTGCCTTAAGGTTTGTTTTCAGCCAGGGTTTCATCCCTGGTCAAGTGAAGGCAGCGAGATAATGTGATTAGTCTGTAAAGTGCCCTTGTGCGTCATGGAGCAGATGTGGGGTGTGCTGATAGACCAGGTGTGTGTATGCGTGTAAACTTACATCAAAGTTACAGAAGTGTGCTTTCATGGCAAGCGTGCGTTAAGGAAATTCTTTTCTCTGTTCAAACTTTGTGGGCATTGGCCTGTCACAGACCAAAATAGAAGACTAACATTCAAGATTTTTGTGATAGTGCTTAAATGTTGACCCTGGTGTGTAGATTATTATTACTGTGTTTTGCAGATGTAGGGCCTCACTGACACATAACTGAGGTGAAACCAGGATTACTTAAGAACTATTTAAAACTGTGAATCGTTCATTCTAAGACCATGTAATTTTGGTGTTTGAAGTTCTGGAGACTTTGTAGAAAGTCTAATGCTAAACTGGGAAACCTCCACAGACAGCTGCTGGCCCACCCTACTTGTGCAGTGGCTCCAATCATGGTGAAGTTGAAATCCTCAGGCAGAGATGGCACGGTGGTGGTGATGTGTTGAGCCCCAGAGTAGCATGTAGCATCTGGATGTAGTTTATTGAAGCGGAGCTCTAATTACCACCATCAAGTAGAGCCTGCAGTGTGTGTCTCAGTAGACCTTTGAAGAAAAGAGAAGTGAGACCTGGTGAAGTTTCACTGTGTGCTGGATTATCACGATGCACAAGTTGTCATGCAGGGTGTCATGCAAAGCCTCAGTGTAGAGTCCCTGCGGATTTAAGCATTTTATAAAGTGAAACACTCAAATTGAAACTTTTTATTGGCTCATTACCAATATTGGCTCATGACTTTTTTTAAGCTTACTTTTTCAGTGGGTTTGAAGTTTTTTCAGTTTTCAGGGGATGTTTGCTATAATGCTTGGGGATGCCAACATGTTATTGTGCTTTTGGATTCAGTGTTTGTGGGGCCTTATCGCTTCCTGATTTTGAAAGATCAAAGTAATCTTTGGCTCTCAGAGTTGCGTAGAAGTGCACAGACCTGGCTCAGTATTGTCCAGGCCCTCTAATCTGACAGACCTCACAATATCCGTCTCTACTGCTATTCAGGACCAGAATTGTAAATATAGCCGCAGTACATTCAGTTGCTGAGCTTGTCATGCACTATATTTGTGAATAGGGCTGCACAATATGTACAAAATTACAGTACTGGGAACAGAATGCTACTTAAGAAGTAATAATATGTTGAATGACATGAGCACCTTCATTTATAAATACACACAAAAACTTTTATCTGTAATTAGCCCTGTAGCTTAACTTATGTTAACATTACCTTCACACTGGAGCTGTTTCACCATACGTGTGCTTAGCTGAACGTATGAAAGTGCGGACAGTTTGGTAAACGTGGCCTCGAAATAGGATATCCCTAGTGAATGAGGACTGCATGGGTTATGTTGCAGCACCTGGCGTGTGTCTCATCTGATCTCAGGCTTTTTCACTCAGCCTTGAGCTTTGAAATCTTTCCTCCAGCCAACAGTTTCCCCCTTGAGTGACATCATTGCTTGGTAGATGTGAGTTGCTTGCTGGCTCAAATATCCAAGTGAACAAAGGTCTCTCATTCCTCTTATCTCCTCTGCAATAACTCATGCAGACACAGCGTACAGCAGAAATCTGTACAGCAGAAAGCTTTTCTGACATCATAAAATTTCTTAGCTTCTTATCGGTCTAAAGTTGAGTCACAGGAGTTACTGTGTTTTTAGAGTTTTAGCCAGAGTTTTTAGGCATGGATAGTGATGGTGCTGCATTTCCCTAGTTGAGTGCAAGGATGAAAGGCTTTGCTTTGGGTTAATCATTATCATGCGGTGCCCAGAGAGCACATCCTGTTAATGATAAATGAAGAAAGCTCTGCCGTTTGTCCCACAGTTGAACTTGAACTGGTCTGTTGTCGTCTCTTACTCCACTCTTTTCTTAGTCAGAACATGTATAAAGTTCTGCTTATACACCAAGAAGTCACTTTTATGTACATCTACACTCATTGTCCATTTTATCAGCTCCACTTAACCAGACAGGTGCACCTTTTAGTTCACTAATGCAGAGTGTAGTCCATCTGTATCCCTGCATCATTTGTTAGACCCCTTTAGTCTGCTCGATGGTCAGAAGCCCCACTGGATCACCAGTGAGCAGGTATTGAGTGGTGGATTATTCTCAACAAAGCAGCTATGCTGGTATGGTACAGCAACAGCACGGCAGCAGTGCTGCTGAAATTTTTTAAACACCTCAGTGTCACTGCTGGGCTGAGAATAGTCAACCAGCCAAAAGTACTCAGACAACAATGTCCTGTTGATAGAATCTGATGAAAACTGTCAATTTCACGGTCACAAACTGCGTTGTCAGATGAGCTAGCATCAGTAACTTTACATCTCTAAGGTGGGTCTTCTGGCTGGATATGTCTAATAGCTTGGAGAGTGAGTAGACACGCTGTTTAAAAACTCCAGCCGCTCAGCAGTGTGTGATCCATTCTGTACAGCGCAAACACAGTAACATGCCACTTTTATGTCGGTGTCACTGTGGTATATGTGGTTAACAGTTCTGTGAAATGTGTTGTTATTGTGACTGATACAATACATTATAAGCAGTTTCAAGAGATAACGACTAAACTTTGTTAAGACGGATTGGTTGGTTTGAGGCTTGCACCTAATGGTGGAAACTTTCTCAACTGTATTTCATCCTTTCATACTGGATCCTTGTGCGTATGAGTTAAAATAGCACTCATAACCTTTGCTATAATAGAACATTTTTTATATTATAGCAATTGTTTGTCCATACAGACGTTTTAGACTCCTATATAAGTATATATGTATGTTTCTTCATTTAGTAGTAAACATTTCACGGGAACTGAAACATTTCACGGGAACTTTACTACTCTAGTTCACTGTGGGAATGTTTGTAGCGTCACACATTTTCTGTGAACACCTTGGCTGTTGCTAGGAACCTGAACCTGACTGAAAAAAATCATATTAATGCAATATGAATTGAAGGCATACAATTAGAATACTATTATGTTTCACACATGCTTCAACAAGCTTTTTTCTTCTCCCATTGCGACATTATAAACCATCTGTCCACCCACCACTTTTGGTAATATGTTTATCAAATCTCAACATTTGAGTTGTGGGTGTTGATATTCCACTATTGCTCTGAAGCTCTGAATCCTTGTCCTTCTTGGATATGTCTCTGATGGTTTATTATTTGATTATGATGTTCTGGTGAGTCATGGTGCTTCATATCCCCTGTGTGTGAACCAGCAGAGCTATCAAATTCACTCCTCCTTTCAGAGAAAAGGAGTAGGTGGCTTAGAAGAATCCAAGTCCCCCTATGGTCAAGCGTAATCTAACTTTGGAGAAATGACAATGCTCTCATATTGAGTTCCTTACTGATGAGTTCCTTACTTAAGCATGACACACCCAGGTTTAGCTGGCTCATTATATTCATGTTTTCTGTTTTTGAAGACTGATCTGTTTTCATTTTGTCCATAGTTACATAGTGTCCAAACTGACATGGGAAAAGTGTTTTTAAGGCCATCATGACTGTCATCACATATGTTGGTCTAACTGTTTTTGATGCAATAATGGTCTTCATTGTAGCTGTGGTTCCTCCAGATATGTTTACCTTAGCAACAAGCTCATATTCAAGGGAAATGCCTGTAAGGCACCTGATAGATCTGGATTTCCACTGTTGGCAGCTCATAAACATCTTGAGGCGTTGTTTTTGGCCATTCCTCTGGGCCCTGTTGAATGTTGAGGGACTGAGACACTTGAATTGTTCTCTTCTAATGTTTTGGTTACCGCACACACCCAAGACTGCACAGGGAGGTCTTGCTTGTATAACCACTATATAATCCAGAGCGTATGACCTGCGGTAGCTCTCTTCTGGCACAAACAAAGTTATGAAAAATTAGTTGGAAATGGTAGAAGGATCATAAAGGTGAAGTGTGGGGGTGAAGATCACAGTCTGGTGGGTGTGACGGGATCGACAAGGATTTTTCCCTTTGAAGTAATCTTATAGTACACCCTGCAGTAAACCCCACAGTCTGAGGGTCATCTGAGTGTCATGTGCTCAAACTCTCCCCTGATAAACTTGTAAATAATTCTTGCAGGGTGAGTAGAATGATAGTACAAAAAATACTGTTATTTACCGAATCATCTTATTGACTCACAAGAGTTTCATAAGAATGCAACGTGATACGTTATCACTTTAGGGACAAAAGCAAAACTGCTTTAGGCAGTGTTTGATTTTGAAATGGTACAGGAAGTGGATCAGGGAGTTTCCAGTTACCTGCCTAGCTGGCTTGAGAAAAGCAGCACCCCTCACACTTTCCTGAGGTCATAGGCTAAATATTGTCTACCATGTGTTAAATATCAGCCTTGCCTGATTTCTTTTTGGTGTATGACTTGGAAGTGTGACCTGTGATAGAATGTTTCTCAGTAACAGCCCTGAGCCCTGGAGGAACCCTGATCAAACCTGATGTGAGTCATCAGCTATGCTTCCTAACTATCAGAAGTTTCGGTATTTCTCGGACATCAGGGAAACCAAGCCCACACTGTGCAGTTGAGAAACACTGACAAAAAATGATTGATTCATTAATTTATTCATTAATTTATTCATTTATTCACTTGGACTGGCCTACTTTCTGACAATGATGGAGTCACATCTGGAAATCACTCATGTCTTTTCGTTGTCAGCGTCATCTGAAGCTGTGTTCGAAAAGTGCACTTGTTCACTTTCTCACTCATTTACTGCATAGTGTTATATAGGGGGTTAACTAGTGAACAAGGGGAGGCGACGTTTAGTTCATTTCGGACACTCGGGATGTTACACAGCACTGGAGTCGCCTACTAACATGATGGGGATTGCAGCATTTATTACGCTAACAGTGTACATTTTAAATACACAGATTGTGGCTATACAAGTTACGCCTGTCCATACACAAAAAAAATATATAAACAATGTAACCGAAGGTTTTTAATCTCACGTACAACTTTGTTTCCCCTAAAGCTTTTTCAGTAGCTTTCCTAGCTTGCTAACTTTCCGGAGATATGGATCCAATATGAGCATTGATTTTGATAATACTTATCAAGAGGCGAGGCGTCTTACATTTACATTTACATTTACGGCATTTAGCAGACGCTTTTATCCAAAGCGACTTCCATTCCCTAACTACAGGTGA
>JBBJLS010073480.1:0-29032 GCA_037577275.1 Bryconaethiops microstoma
CCAGAAACTGTTCTGATGCGGGAATGCTGGACTGCAGCTGCCAGAGATGCCTCACAGGGCAGCAGCCAATCAGCAGCGAGGAGAAATTGGCTACTTTCAAACCTCCTGCCTCTGCGTACAGCGGTATTTCACCATCCCAAGACGCGTTTTCTTTGTTTTCTCTCGGCAGTTCCAAAAAATTTATACAGTTATATTTTATATGGATATGTAGCTGAATTTACATTAATATTTCTTACAACATTAGTAAATTATATTTTTCTTAAGAATTTAGCACTAAAATGCATGACAAATTATATATTGCAACGAAAAAAGCAAAATGAAAGGTTAGATTACTTCTCAGAGTTTTTGAAACTTAACAATGGGTACAGACATCATTAAACTATTGTTTTTAAATTGGTTTTTTCCGTGACCCTGTATTGGTGTACCGATAGGAAAGCCCTCTGTGTGTTGTGAGGATTATAAAGAATTTGTTTATGATACAGTTTATGTCATTTTGCTAATTTGACAAAAGATGGATGGGGATAGGCACTTTAAAGATGAGAGCGAGATCATTGAATAATATAATACATTGTAATAGACACTGTCTGAAAACTAAGAAACAAAAACAGTCTGTTTTGAATGTATCATGATTGTGATGTCATAACTACTCGTATATTTACAAATGGTATGACCACCCATTCAGCCTACAGCAGTTTAGCCACACCCATTCATATTGAAGTAATGCAGAGTGTTGTTACTGCAGAGTTTTTGGAGTGAAAGGCATTTATAAAACTATTCCTGGTTGAAGCACATTTATCACATTTATTTCTGTTCCAAAGTATCCGAACATCTGAAAGCATCAACACAGAGCAGCCAGTCAGATTAGAGATCATAAACATATTCCATTCTTTAAAGTCACAGCCTGTTTACTTCTGAGGCATAAAAACAGAGGACGGAAGTGGTGGTTGATCATTCAAAAATGCATTAGGACTGTTTTTGGCACGTAATTGTTTTTGGAAAAAGAAAAATGTAGCATATGGGCTCTTTAAAAACAGAGCAAATGTTGGTACCCCAGTCTGCCTGACATCGCACGACCTCATGAAGTTAAGACCTGTCACTTTTTCCACTTTCTGAGCAGAGGATATTAGATTTGCTGTCATCTCCACAAGCACGTTCCCTCTGAGAAGTGCCGATGGCTTACTCCTCAGGCCTAATCTCTCCACAGATGGCCAGCCTGACTCTGAGCTGCCAGAGCACAGTGACAGGAGGAAAACAGAAGATTTATATCCTGCTAACAGCTCCACAAAATGCCAGTGTTTACATCATTAAAGACAGACTTTCATGTGTAGCTTTCTGGCAATGCTCCAGTAGGATTTAGGGGGTCCAAGCAATAGCAATTATATTTTGATGAGAAGCCTAGGGCATCTTCATAAAAGTAACACTTTTAAATCTTTAAAAGAGAATGGCTTTGCCCTTTGGCAGTCTGCTGTTTTGTCAACATTAATCAAACTGCAATGTTTTGGATGGTTTTAGATTTTAACAAGACGGAAGCATGTCTCACTTCTTGAATTTAAGTCTAAATAAATCATGCTTAAAAATTATTTTTTTCAAGGATTGTAATATGCAGCATAATCCTTGATCGCCTTCAAAGTCTAACCAAAGCCACTAACCAAGGCATATCAGGAACACTTGTATTGATGCTCTGACCCAGTCGTCACCATTGGGCCCTTGTCAAAATCATTTAGATCCTCCTGCTTGCCCATTTTTCTGGCTTCCAACACATCATCTGTTCACTTGCTGACTAATATATACCACAGTATTGATGTATGTGCATTTTCCCATTGTGTACCCGGTCCTAATGCTTGATACATAAGGTTTACAGCTTTTTCTCTTAGCATTAATTTCCCCCACTGGCTATCCTGATCTAAGGTTGTCAAGTTGTATCTGAACGAAGTCATGCTGCTTGATCTGCTTTAAATGAACCTGCCTGTTTTGGTTGTGATCAAAACAAAGCATTCTGTTCTGAGTGCTGGGAGCGATGCTTTACCAATAAATATCGATCAGACCACCATGCAAAGAGTGGGCTCTAATTTTAACATACAAAATATGCTATTATAAACATACATTTAAGTACATCTGTCCTGTACTGTATTCCTTAGCTTTTACTCTTTGTAATCAATTCAGCTGAGAATTTCATTATTAGTTTTACTTCTCTGCACTTTGTTATATAGTTGAAGCCGGTCGCCAGTGTCTCATTTGGTCAAGAGGCTTCGTTTATCTTACCATTGATTGGACCACAGTACGGAAGCCCTTCAGTGATCTCCTGTGATCTCTGTTCTCTTCTCAGGACCATATATTTACAGGTACATACTGTATATACTGTGAATTTTCAACTTTACTGTAGCGTCTTAGACTGTCTCTTACTTGCAAATACATTATAATCAGTCTTCTTGTAGCCAAATCACCTGGTTCTTGTACTGATCAGCAAATTCATTAGTTTGATGTCCTGCACCTCACTTTCAGCACTAGCATGCTGTCTTCACTACCTGAAGCATTAAGGTGTGGGCTGTCTCTTCATTGCTTTTACCTCTGAGGTCATCGAGGAAGCTCTCCAAGGCCAGTTAAAGGTCAGGGACAATGTAAAATTGCTAGAACTGAAAAGGGAAGAAGGTAAATGATTACCATTAAAATGTAAGTAGAGCCTGTAGGCCATCTTCGCTTGAAGACATATCCAAAACCTTCTGGGCTTGCAGGGGCTTGTTCGGACACATGTAAGTATACAAGAGGACCAAGGGGCCAATTTAAACCCACTCTCGCCTTTTTTTCCTCTTTTACCTTTATTTGAGTATTTTAAATAAGAAATCATATGAACTACCCTGATTATGTTTATAAAGAGATTAAAGTAAATGTTACCAACAGTGAATGAAAGACAATAATATATAATTGCATTAGTCAAACCGTATTAAATATAGAGTTATACATACGTGTAACTACATAAGTTGCCCTGTTGTAATCCATCTGTAATGGCGAATACATCAGCAGTAGTTACGCTATTGCTGAAGCCATTGTTAAAGTGTTACAACACAGTTATTAAGGATGCCTAATATAAAGTGAGACCCTTATTTCAGTTCACGTGGGAAAAAATGTAAAACTTTTAAAACCTAAAAATCTAAACCCTGCTGACAAAGTGACCATGTAAAGACAAAGCAGTAAGTATTAGTCTGTAAAATTAACGTCAAGCATTGCTGTCTGGAATGGCCTGTGTGTGAAGATGTTGCTCCATCATTTTGCTGTTTGAATTGAACAGGATCTGCAGTTTCACTTTCCTCCACTAGATATAAATGAAACTGTGAACCATGTGAATGAAACATGTGCTACTTTGGGGGTTTGTTTCATTGATTGTACCACAATTGGTGACATTTCGAGCTTAGTATGTTGGAACATCACACTCATCCATCGTGTCCTTCTTGTGTTCTGTAAAAATCTAGTACTTGTCCAGTACCATATTTAAAACTGTACCATATTATCCTTTTCAAAGAAAACACGATGACAGAAAAAAAAACTGATGCAGCGAGAAATCGTTCAACCAGTTTTGTTGTTTTTCACCTTTTTCCATAATTTGAAAATACCAGCTGCCTTTTACACTGTGTCAAATATTAAAGACGAACATACCTATAGAAACAATCCAAAATGACATCGAACAGTTTCTTGCATTAAACACATTCAAGTGGAAATGTTTTTTTTTTTCCTGTAATGCTACTTTTTTTTGGAGAAATTAGGTTTTGTTCCAACATTGATGATTTGGCGTCACTTGCTGCTTGACCAGTCAAATCATTTAATTTGAACCACTATACAAAGAAGACTTGAACAGAACTATACAGTCGTAGGACAACAAAAATGCAACAATATTTAACTACATTCTGGAGGTTTTAAAAATATTTCTTCAATTTTTTTAAACATGACGTAAGTAGGTGACGTAATCTTAAATGAGAGGACACTTTAGAGCCAGGCTAAAGTCATTACATTTTAAAGGGAGATTATGGAAAAAGAAGATTATCTTTTCAATTAAATGATGAATTGTGCTTAATATACAAAGAGACGTTAAATAACAAGTTTAAAAAAGGTCCGTCCTGATTACAGGTTACTTTTAAAATATAAGGGCCTCCAAGCCACATTCAACATCCAGTATTTGATGAGATCTGTCGAACAAGGGTGTAAAAAACTTCATACAGTGAATAAACCAAGCAGGCAAATAATTGCATCTCTTTTATCCATTTCTTCACTTCATCACTCTCCTTTTTGTCTTTTACATTTTTCATTTTACTTATTTGTTTCATATCACTTTATTTCTGCATGAACTGCAGTTACTGTTCCATAAACTGGTTTGACTTTTGTTAAACTATTTAATTGTCTTTGTTCAATGATCTACCCATTCATTTAAATACACGTTGAAACATTCACTGAATCAATGAATAGTGCCCCATTGTTCTTAATGTAAGTATCTTATTTTAATTTATAGTTTTAAAAGCATAGTCCAATAATCGTACCCACATTTCCTCTCTCCTGTTCTTTCTCATGCACACTCTCTCAGTTATTTCATATGTTTTTTCATCACTACATATATATTTTCATTTGTCGCTACAGACTTTAAAAAAACCATGTAGTATAATAATAATTAGAATGTGAATCAATAGACAACTCTAGGATATTTAACAAGCAATTAAGTGATAGTCAGTGGGATGAAACAGTTTGCTAGTTAAAGGACAATCTATCTGCATCACCACAGAACCAGTTAATAGGATGCCAAACATGCACTGTTGCATATTTTTTCCCGTGTTAAAAAAGGACTCTTGTTTTATTTAACATATTTTCATTTATAACTGTTCACCCAGCAACTTTCCAGTTGAGTGAAGACAAAAACGTTTTACTGGTAGCGTACATTAAAACACAGCTTCTGAAGTCTGGACCCTCTTGATGTCTTCACTCCTAATTCCAACCATTAAGAGCCTGTATTCCTCTTATGTACATTCCTTTACATAATCACATAACTTACATATTAATCTCATATTATATATCAAAGTAAAGTTGGCCCTTATAGTCAAGCGTGAACACACCACAGCACACAGTGTGACCAATGTGAAATTCTTTCGCTGCATTTAACCCGTTCACCAAGTAAAGCAGTGGGCTGCCACCAACGAGAGGCATCCGAGGAGCAGTGTGTGGGGACGGTACCTTGCCCAAGGTTACCTCAGTGATGCCACTAGGAGTCCTGGGATTCAAACCTACAACCTCCTGATCGCAGGGGGAACTCCCTAACCACTAGGCCACCAGCTGCCCCACATCAGTCTCACAGTAGTTACAAAAGTATTAAGATAATTCACTGAATGATAACCTGTAGATCTTAGTAAATATTAGTCTTATGTCACTACTTATGCTATAGTCATATCATGCACTCTATCATTACTTATGTCAATTTACTGTATGTGCGGTTATGGACTCGGTATAGAGAACCATTTATTGTATTTATGTTGATTAATAAACTTTCTTTTTCAGCAGTAATTTTATTTATTTATCTGTAGTATTTATATTTATATAGTATTTATATCCACATTTCTTACTGACCACAGCATTTTGTGTATATAGCGTATTTAGTGTATAGTGTATAGTGCATTTAGTACTGAGTATTTTCTGAGTTCATTGTTATATTTTACATTGTTCTCATCTTTATGTCTCTGTTTGTGCAGTTGTTGCATAAGCATTTTCCTTAACGTTTTCTGATTCTGATTCTTAATAATTACCATTTTGTTTATTGGGGTTTTTCTCTTAATAGGCTTGATATTTGTGAAGTGACAGTACTGCACAAAAATTACTATCTTGTTTTGTAGTGTTTTTTCTCTTATATTAAATTATTTATATATATATATATATAATACATCTATTATCTATCATTGTAATAAAATGATCTGGACGCTCAGTACAGCTTTAAGAACAATCTCTCCGTTTAGTGAGGTGAACTGTACTCATTCAGTTTCCTCTCTCCAGAGTGAATGCACTAGGTAGGGCGCAGGGTGCAGGACTCGGATTGGGACAGGCCCGCCCGGCCCCTTTAAGACAGCAGTGTGAGATGTGTTGACGGTATTTCCTGCTGATTCTCTGAGCTGCGCTACATTAACACGAGTGGAGCTGGAGGCTGGACTGACTCCTCCATCCTCAGAGAGAGTCCGGGCAGATCACCTTCTCTCGGGGGCGATGCTGGCGCTCGGAGAGCAAAAAGACCTGTGAGAGAGACCCGGCTCTGGACACTTTTTAACCCGCGTTGTTCTGGAGGCTCCAGCAGGTGCAGCAGAACCCGTCCGAGCCGGAGAGCCGGGATCATTAATGAAACTGTGCTCCGAATCTCGAGCTGGGTGAGTCTGACTCCTTTCAGCAACAGGCGGTTAGTTTGTCAACAAGTCGCCATGATACAACACCGTAGTCCGTCACCTCTCAGAGAGGGGTTTAGGACTTCAGACCGCGGGGGCGGGGGTCGGTGGTCTCCACACCCCCAGGTCAGGTGTGTCAGTTAGAACATAACTGACTGAGCACCTGCTCCTTCTGGTCATCTCTCTCTCTTGCTCTCTATCTCCCAGCTCTCTCATTTTTTTCTGTGTCCTTTTCCCTCTGTCTTTCTCCCTCTGTCTTTCTCTCGCTGCCCCCGTCTTGTTCTTTCTCTTTGCCCCTCTCTTTTTTTCATTCTTTCTTTCTCTCTCTTTCTCCCTCTTTGTCACTTTCCTTTGCTCTCACTCTCTGCCCCGTCTTGTTCTCTTTCTTTCTGCTCCCTCTCTTTCTCCCTGTCTTCCCTCTCTCTGCCTCTCTCTGTCTCTTTTTATGACGAGAGACCCAAGCTGATTTACTGCTGCCCCTTCTCTCATTCCAGGGACCACTTATGAAAAAACAAAAAAATACTGTAGTATTACTGCTCGAAGATTGGTTGAATTTCTGTGGAGATTTTATGTAAAATTAGAGAAATGTCTGTAGTGTAGGTATTACACAAGAATTATAGAGTAATACAGTACTACAGGAATATCAGATGGACGTGCGAGTCGCTTTATATGTATTATACAGCTAATACTTTCCTGTGATATTACTTAGAAAGTTTTGTTAAGTATTTTATTTTCACTTTTAGTCTCCTTGTTATCAACATTATTGTTATTATTAGTAATCTTTTACTATTTATTGTGGTCCTTTTTGCTGGTCGTTATGATGAGAATGAATCAGACACTCTTTGCTAAACCGAAGCACTGAACAGCTGGTCAACAGCAGTCTTAAACCCGAGAGAGTCACTGATACCCAAAGTAACACGCTTTTCAGCTAGAGTGCACAAAATATTTCAGTAAATGTTTCAATAGAATGTTGAAATGGTATGTTTTAGTTGAATAGCTCAGAAGAATATTTTAGTAGAATGTTTCACTTTAATGTTTCAGTAGAATGTTTCACTAGAATATTTCAGTAGAAAGTTTCTGTAGGATGTTTCACTTTGTTTCAGTGGAATTTTTCAGTAGAAGGTTTCAGTAGTTTAGTTCAATAGAATGTTTCACGTTACTATTTCAGTAGAATATTTCAGTAGAATGTTTCACTCTAATGTTTCAGTAGAATATGGAACATCTAACTTAATGAACCTGCATGGTTGTATTTCAGGCCTGTTTCAGTATTTAGAGTACTGAGACTTTCAGTGGTGGTTTCATGCCGGGTGGCATTTTTGTGTCAGTGAATTTTACAGGTTTTGTTGCTGATGCTCCAGGAAGTTTTGTCTGAATCTCATGAACGGCTACTTTGACAGCCTTAGCGTACAGATACTGAGGAAGTAGAGAAAGCACTGAAAGCATGATGCTATCACCCACTTCCTTCGGTTTATGAACACTCATTTCAGACGAATATATTAATGTCACTGTCAAACCCACTTCTGTGGTTAGATTTGTTTTGTCTTTGTTTCACCTGAAAAATGAGAATGTTGATAGTACACTTTGATAATGTTCTGCATTTGTGTGTTTTATATAAATGCATGACTTGTTGTGCTGGGATGAAAAGCCTGTATGAAAATGAGAATTAGATTGACACAAAGGCTCTTCCTGCTGGCAGCCTGTGCTGTGGTTTTAGGGATGACCTTTGTAATACTTACTTCATGTTTTCATTTAGGCTCGTCACAATACTGAAATTTTAAACTCGATACCTATGCTAAGGATGGTGCTCGATACTCGATTCTATTATCGATACTACAGGGGGAGAAAAAACAAACACAGGAATTTTTGAATACATAATTTAAATTGTGGGCTCACGGGACAGTCGTGACGGCGATTTCCATGAACCCAGAAGATGCAAAACTGGCATTTAAGTATTGATACCAGCGCTAATTGATTTCGAACTCGATACTAAATTGTAGTATCAATTAGTATCTGAGAATCGATCTTTTGGACATTATTTTCTTTTAAGATGTAGATCTACATTATGGCTTTTACAATTACTTGATTAAAGTTGTTTATTTAAATTAATGTTGATTAAGAAGTACCATGTGTTTAATTGTAGATTCCCAATTTTAGATTTCTTAAGTAATTTAAATGATTGCATGTATTAAGTCGTTCTCTGCATCGATAAATTCGTTGTCTGAAATATTCGCCACATAGTCTTTTAAGAAGTGGTGCAACTGTTTAAGCTCTGGCCCTGAAGTCAGTGGATAGTGAGTGATAGTGATCCCCACTGATGGGGGAAGTAGTGGTGCGCGATTTGGAAAAATACGATATCATGATACTTCATGAATTGTTCACAATGTGAATTTTTTTCAGAAGTGTGATAAGAACCAGTGGTGCTACATCAAAAAATTGTGTAGTGTTTCAGTAGAATGTTTCAGTGGAATCTTTCAGTAGAATGTTTCAGTGGAGTGTTTCAGTAAAATAGTTCAGTAGAGTGTTTACATTGAATATTTTAGTAGAATGTTTTACTTGAATGTTTCAGTTGAAGATTTCAGTAGAATGTTTCAGTAGAATTGTTCACTCAAATGTTTCAGTTAAATATTTAAATAGAATGTTTCCATGGAATATATCAGTAAAATGTTTCCGTAGAATGTTTAAGTAAATATCGGCCAAATCTAAAATCTGTCCAGTGCCAATATGATCCCCGTATCATTGTGCATCGCTAAAATAAATACACAAAGTCTTTTAAGAATCGGGCAACTGCTTAAGCTCTGGCTTCAACATCAGTGAGTGATAATGATCCCCGCTGGTGTCACTGTAGTGGTGGGCGATGAGGAAAAATATATCAAGATACGTCATGAACTATTCGCAATGTGTGTTTTTTTGGACTTCTGAAAAGAACCAGTGGTGTCAAGAATCCCCTCTTCTCCCCAATGAGGGCAGGCGCAAAAGCAGACTTCCATGTTCAAAATCTTTATTCTTCAAACCAAAACAAACACAGGCACGCAGGCCAGAAGTAAAACTTAAACACGAACCAAAAGGAGACAGAGGAACATACCAACACCTGCACTCTGTATGACGGTGGACCGACAACTCAGGTCCACCACGAATGAATTTACTCAATTACTTCCTGAGCACACCGGCAGCTGAAACTAATAATTACTTTAACAAAACCCCGGTGTGCTCAGGAATATAAAAAACAAAACTTTGGTGGCCTCTACCGGCCGCCCACCATCACTGTCCCCAGCCCTGACAGCCATATTGAAAAATTACAGATGATTTTTATTTAAGCTTTCACACACTGCGCTAAGTACAATTAATCAAACTTGATTACGTCCTGTAAGTAATGAAGCGTGCAGTTGGTCATTGACCTTTAAATACTGATGATGAAACAATAGGTATATGGATATATAAAAGTGTATATTTGTTAAGAACTCAGGTCACGCAACTAATTGTCAAAATCATCTGTAGATGAGATGATTGCTAATTATGATAAGAAAAGATAACCCGTTATTAGTCCTATAGGTGGAAAATTTACATTGTTGCAGCAAAGTGGACAGAACAAGGGAAGAAAGTAGAAGGAGCATAACCTATAGAATGAAAACTATACAATATAAGGGTATAATATAAAAAGAACTGTACACTATACAAAATTACAGACATATATAAGTAGTTGTTGACAGTGACCTTAAGTTACTGATCTGAAGTTAGAGCAGAATTGAGCTTGTGATCACTCAGAGGTCAGAGTCTACAGGACCTTCTGATTAGATCAGGAGTGGGAAAACCTCCAGGACATGGACGTTCGCTTTAAAGGCAAGCTTGTGCCCTTTCAGCTGCACTTGGACGGTGTGTATTCTAAGCTTCTTTAGGAATGCTGTTCTTTAGTTGCGCTGCTTTCAGTGAGCAGTGAGTCAGAAGACCTTGGTGATAGACAGAGAGTCTGTGGCATTTGTGGGTAAAGAGATTATTAGCAACAAAAGTTGGAACATTCCGTTCTAAATTGTACTGAAGGTAGGTGTGGGCAGTGTGGCAAAAAATAATATCTTAAATATTACACATAATGTACATATTTTCATGATACATGATTGCGTATCATACTTGGACACTGTACAGACCTTGTTTGTAGTATTCGTTTACGTTGAATATTCTTTTTTTCTGTATATTTTTATTACCTTAGTTCATCCTTTCTAAATGTCTCTTTAATGTAGTTTAAATTACACTATATGGACAAATGCATTGGGACACACCTTAATGATTGAATTCAGGTGGCCCCTTACTTCCAGTGAAGGGTAATCTTAATGCTTCAGCAGACCAGGACATTTTGGACAACGCCATGCTTCCAACTTTGTGGACACAGTTTGGGGAAGAACGTTTTCTATTCCAGCATGACTGTGCCCTAGTACACAAAGCGAAGCTCCATAAAGACGTGGTTAGAGGAGTTCGGTGTGGAAGAACTTGACAGGCCCGCACAGAGCCCCGACCCCAAAACCTTAGATGGCTCAGTAGCGAGTGCAAACAGCTTGTTAAGGTTTTGATGGTAGATTCCAGCCAAATCATCCCTGAATAAAGAGACACCTCTTATAAAGTCCATCCTCAATTTATTGTAGTCTATAGTCTTAATGTCTAGAATACAGTCGATATTCAGACTTTGAGCCAAGCTGTTTGTTACATCCACTGGCTAACGACATGTTGTCTGTTGGATAATGTTGCCATTATTTTGGCTTTACAGAGGGTTTAATTTGACATTCCCTCCTGGATTTGACATAGATTTTCTCATGGTTGTCCCCATGCATTCTTATTATGGGATCATGTCTTTCCCTGTGAGACTATAGACAGCTGTGCCACAGGGACCAGAAAAATGTCTCACAACATAATTTTTTAACAATAATGACAACACACACTATGTGGACATAAGTATTGGGACGCCTGACTGTTACACTAACAGTGACTTTACTGACATTGCATTCAAATACACAGACTTTAGTATACTGTTGGTCCCCCCTTTGCAGCTATTTATTCACTCGTTCTGTAGAGTTTTTATGACTCTGGCTTGCAATCTCCATTCCAGTTCATCCCAAAGGTGCTGGATGGGGTTGAGGTCAGGGCTCTGTGCGGGCCAGTCAAGTTCTTGCACACCGAACTCATCCATCTGCATCCTTATGGACCTTGTACACTGGGGCAAACTGTGTATACAAAGTTGAAAGCGTGGCGTTGTGCAAAATGTCTTGGTCTGCTGAAGCGTTAAGATTAAGTCCTTCACTGGAAGCAAGGGATCTAGCCCCAAAACAGGTGTGTCCCAGTACTTTTGTTCATATAGTATATGTTCATATTGATGACCCCTAATTGACGCTTTAGTGTTCTCTTTGCAGTTGATTATGTTCCACTGTCTTTGCAAAGGAAGTCGAACTGACAATCAAATACAGGTGTTTCTTTCACACTAATGGAAGCCTGAGGCTTTGAGTGCTCTTGCTTTCATCTCTGTCTGTAAACTCAGTATGCTAAGAGCCTCCCTGGAAAGCCGCAGCAGCACCTGGAGAACGTCCCCATGCTGATGGAGTGAGACTCCGCTGAGACTTTTGCCAGATCCATCAAAGCCTGTTTTTTCCCATGAAAGTGTGATGTGCAGAGTGCAGTGGAGGGAGTTTCATTCGTGTTGGATCGTAAATGGCCACAATGAGGCTTTAGGGGTTACCAGGGAATTTTATTTTAGCACAGAGCAAAATGACAGGTGTTTCATTCATGTGTGTAGGAGAAGGTCTGTGGTCCTAAACTTCATTTATAATGGATTTTCCTCCTGCAGTAAAAATATAACTTTTTATTCACTCTAAAATTTCTTAATAAAAGTATTTAAAAAAACAGTTCACAATTGTTATCCATGATATCATAAATCCCTAAATCCTTCTTTTAAGGGAAAAGACAGAATCAAAACATCACAAACGGTCCACCATTTCTAACAATTGGGGTGATGTGTTTTCTGTTTAACCATCTTTGCTTTTATATTAAACCCACCTTGAGTGTGGTAAGATCAAAGCTTTATTATTAGTTTATGTGACCATAGAACCCGGCTCCAGTCAAAGTTCTGCTCAGTTTTTTGAGACTTTGTAACCCCAAAATGCTACCGTCTTTTGCACAGTGATGCTGAGAAAATCTTTTGCCTCTCTAACCATCCTCCCCACTGTGCATAAGGAATAAACGACACACACACATCCTCTTTCTTGCACACAAACATGTCTTGGCTTCAAGAAATGGGAAACCTGGAAATGAGATTTACTCTTGCTTTCAGAAGAGTTTCACCCTTGTCTATACACAGACTGCGATGAGTTCCAGGGACAGCACTGCCTCGTAATGACCTGTGTCTAACCCTGTGGAGTGTAAAGTACGTCGTAATCCGGGGATTAATGGGCGGAGAGTGACTAGTAATCCCTCCCAAAATTGACAAATCAAAACAACACGGCAGCACATTTTGCTTGTAGACTGGCGGGATGGCCTTTGAAATCTACCACTCTAGTTATTATTTATGATGCCAAAAAAGGAATTCTGTTCAGTTAACCAAAAAAGGACGTCGAAAATGTGACACAAAGCAGGCTAACAGGCTTTCAAAATCTAAGAAATTAGGACATTAGAAAGAATACCACACACTGACCAATTCGCAAGCATTTATTTATTTACAAAAATGACCTGATGAAGGTCTAAGACCGAAAATTTTTATAAATAAACAATTGCTTGCGAATTGGTCAGTGTGCGGGATTCTTTCTAAGCTCCTGATTGGTGACCTTTGGTTATTTCCAACGCACCTGCCCACAAAAAAGAGGTGTGCAAAAGGTTTTCTCAAAGTCTAAAAAAATAAAAATAAAGGAAAACTTGAACAAAAGCTCAGCCCTTTTCTATTGTGGGAGTGTCTTTTTTCTGTTTGTGTTACATCTTACTTACATAAGGAGCTGCTGAAGTGACTTATGTTTTCTTTATGCTTTGGTAGTAATCACATGCTGTTATATTTTGGTGTTAAAATGCCGCGATCATACTGTTTTTTGGAGTTGCTTAGTCTACGTTATTAACAGTGACGTGGTAATCCATGGGAAAATGTCAAGGCTCGGAAGTCTGATCATTTCGTTGCCTGTTTGGAGGCCCAGCAGTGTTTTGTCATTATGTGGATGTGAGGTTTGTTTTTGTCCCCCCACATAGCTTTCTTTGACCCTGTCTGATGAATCACACACTCACTCGCACTCATATTACTCCAGAACACACACACACACACACACACACACACACACACACACACACACACACACACACACACACACACACACACACACAGAGCTCAGTCATGGCAGGGAAATTAGGTCACCTCTTATGGGTAACTCTTCTGTATCCTTAAGTTAATGTTCTTCTGTACTAACATTATTCTTAGTTATCAAGCAGATTTACAACAATGCAAGGTTACTGACTTGGTTGAAATGTTTAATGAATAATTTGTATAACGAATTGAATATTAACATAATTATTGCCAAGAAAGACAAGTTCAGTTTACTAATGTTTGGCAATAATTATGTGGGCATGAAATTTCCTTCAGTGAACACTGATTGACATGTGCTCCCACACACTTTCTTTAGGTGGCGGATGGATTTTGCAGCACCGATCGCTCATATGTCAAGAAACATTTTGACACAGTGGGTTATGCTGGTATATCAGCCATCGGAAGACAGGAGCACAAAGTGGAAGTTAACAATTTGCGTCATATGGTCCTACTCAGTTACAGTAAAGTGAGCACTATAATGTAAGACTCACATATCACTCAATTTTCTTCTCTTCTTCTGTCTCTGCAGGGTTGCCGTACACCATGTTAAGGTAAAGCCTAAGCTCGGTGTGTTGAACATGCTGAAGAAGCTGGACAAAATAAGATTCCGAGGTCCGAAGCGAGATGAGTTTTTGGATCTTGCTGAGTCCCCGACCGCCTCAGATAATGAAGGCAGCGAGGATATTCTGGTGAAGCCTCGTCCCTCACTACGAGACCCTGAGGAGCTGAGAGACCCTGTGAGTGATTTACCTCATTTGCAGTCCAGTTACATTTACCAGAGGTGGAGGTGAAAGAGTCGAAAATGTTGAGATTTGCATTGGGAGTGAGGAGGATGGATAGGATCAGGAATGATTGATTAGAGTTACAGCTCGAGTTGGACCTTTTGGAGGAAAAGTCAGAGAGGCGAGATTGCGTTGGTTTAGACACGATGAAGAGAGACTCTGAGAATGTTAGGAAAAGGATCCTGAGGATGGAGCTGCAGGGAAGAGAAGAAAAGAAAGTGGTGCCACAGCAGTCCTGGGATGTCCCTATTATGTGATTACGTAATTACGTGATGTCCCTAACGCTGAAGCTGATGCAGAATCAAACACAACCATAATGTGTTGTTTGAATCTTACAATAAAACATGAATCTAAAATTAGTTTGTAAATATCACATGAACTTTAGTATTAAGACTATTTTGTCTGAATCCATATACAGTAACCATATACAGTTACGTTCCAAGAGCACCCACATATAGTGAAAAACCGCATTACTGTGTTGTGGTAAAAAAAAAAAGCCTATTTTATACTGTAAACCCTAAATATGCTCCCAAAACACTTTTTCATTTTAAACTCATTAGCCTTAAGGAAATTGTAAAGATAAACCTGTATCTATACTGTACAGTTTACGCTGAACTCCTTCAGTGCTAGAATGAAAATACAGATATTACTGCTGTATAGACTGTACTGTAATTCATGCGTGTGCGTTTTCTTTGGTATGCGCTGTCATTTTTATTGGAATAAGCAGTTAAATACAGTAATAAATTCATTTAATTTACAGTAATAACAATACAGAGCTTTAAGAAGAACAAAATGAAAAACACGAGAACACTCGAGACGCTCCAAGGGGGAAATTCTGGGTAGCAGCCAATCAGCACCAAGGAAAAATAAATTACGTGCTCGGATTGGCTACTTTCAAACCTCCCGCTGAGTACAGCAAGGGATGTGTCATAGAGCAGCAACCAATCAACAGCAAGGAGAAATAAATAGTGTTCTTGGATTGGCTATTTTCAAACCCCCCCACCTCTGAGTACAGCAAGGGTTGCGTCAAAGGGCGACAGCCAATCAGCAGCAAGGAGAAATAAATAGCGTGCTTGGATTGGCTATTTTCAAACCTCCCGTACAGCGGTATTTCACCATCCCCAGACGCGCTTTCTTTGTGTTTCTCTCCACAGTTCCAAAACATTTATAGTTATTTTTACATGGAAATGTAGCTAAATTTACGTTAATATTTATGTTACAAATTTATTAAATTATATTTTTGTCTAATTTAGCACAAATACACGAACACATATATTGCCATGAAAAAATCTGTGACGTCTGGGCCTCGTCCGCCACGCCTCCTCGTCCTGCAGGGCTTATGTTAGGGCGCGGTGCTTAGCAACCCAGCACGAGGACGAGGGGGCGTGGCGGACGAGGCCCAGACGTCACAAAAGCAAAAAAAAATGCGGAAGATTTCTGCCTTTTCCGCGCAGGTGCGGGGGGTTCCCGGAAAAATGATAAGTTTGGTTCTCAGAAAAAATCAGCGTGAGACTGTAATCGTGACTGCTGATCCGCCAATAAGTAGGGGGGCACTGTACTCCTTGTAGCTGCTTAGCTTAGCCTGATGTCTTTTGTCTGAATCAGTTTCGCTAATGTCATATTTTATGAGCGCTGACTCATGACAGAGTTTTTCTCGAGATCCAAAGTCATTCTGTCTGTTGTGTGAAACCTGACACTGATGATGATTCTGAGTATGTTGTAAAACTTACACTACAACAGACTTTTTGTACAAGCATGATGTCTTCCTGCTGCAGCGTCTTGGACAGACCCCCTAAGTCTCCCCCTGATTATGTTCAACCAGCACAGCTCAACAGCCGAGACTTTATAAATAATCTCATTTATACTGGGTACAATAAAGGCAGTATTATTATAGGATATCACACTATATGTTTAAAAATGCAGTTATGTGAGGAGGCTAGTGATTGAAATCAATAAATTACGGAATTTTGTTTTCTTTTTTTGGTAACTTTTTTGGCTGGTACATGGTATCTCAATGAACTGCCACAGCTTTTATTGCCTTTTTAATATGGAATTGCTGTTATTTTGGTGCAGTTTTATACTACTTGCTGACACACCTCCAAAAACATTGTGATAAACTGTGCATCGTGAAAATGTCACCCACTCTTACTTTGTCTGTGTGTCTTACACTATGAAACACGGGCAGACTTTCTTTAGTGCGGTGTTCAGTGCACTGTCCAGTTGCTGGCTTCTGTCTCTGGCTAATCTAAGCTAATTCCAGCCCCCACCCCTCTGAGAGAGATGGAGAATCTGGTGTTGATGAACATCATCCAGGAGCCTGTTTGATGCTTCTGCCTTCCTGTTTATTCAGTGGAGTTCCTGTTGACTTTGTGTTGGGGAAGGTCCAGTAGTGAAAAAAGCACCAACAGGACTGAGCCTTCCCATGAATGCACAGAGAATAGCTAATGATCTCTAAGTCTTCGGCTGTAATCATTCACTGACTTTTCACACCTAATTAGCTTGTCTTGGTTTATGTATAATGGATGATGGTCTTGGATGAGATGCAGTTTGTCTTTTAGACATTTTTCTGTCTTTGATTCATATTCGTTTCTGGGCAATTTTAACCCACTGTGTTCTGCTTGTTTTTAAAACACTTCCCATGTTGATTATATTACTCATCAAATTGTGTATGCGTAAACAAAAGAGCATTTTCTCTCCTTCCTCCATAGTCGCTTTGAGCTTTCTGAAATTCAGAAAAGCTGAAATAGAGACAGGAGCTCCTTTCTTTCTTCCTCCCTTCCTCTCTCCCTCTTTCTTTACTCTTTTCCTTCCTCCCTTTCTTTCTTTCTTTCTTTCTTTCTTTCTTTCTTTCCTTCCCTCTTCTCCTCCCTCCCCCCACTCTGTTTTTATTTCTTTTACTTCTTTTCTATTTCTCTTACTCCAACTACCTGTCCATCCTGTTCTCTCTCTTTCACTTTCTCTCTCTCTCTCTCACTCTCTCTCTCTCTCTCTCTCTCTCTCTCACACACACACACACACACACACACACGTACATACATACACACACCAACACACACGCATATCTCTACATCTCTGTATTTTCCTTTTTTTTCAGCTCTCTCTCTCTCTCTCTCTCTCTCTCTCTGGTGGAGGCGTGTTCATGCTGGGTGGGCAGTGAGAGAGCGGGTGTTTTATAGTAAACTTCTTGGAACACAAGCTAATGCTAACTGCTGTTTCCTCTCACAACTTCTCTCTCTTTGCTTTTTTTCCCCGCAGAGCCTCCCCCATCAGACCACCTGCACTATAACAGCCATTATTTCAAATTATGTTTTACTGTTACCTCTAAGAGTTTAGACACGTGCAATGCAGTGAAACATCTCTCTCTGAGTTATAATGGCCTGATGGCATCATACCTGTCACGACAGTTGTCTTGGCATGTACTACAATGAAAATGTACACTGTTATTCACAACGCTACATGACCTATAGATAGATAAATTCTCTTTCTCTCACCTTTGCGCAGTACTGTGTGCGTGCGTGCGTGCGTGCGTGTATTAACTGTGTTAACATGCCAGAATACTGATATTATTGGCCTGGATATATGTGCAGGGAGTGTACAGATGACTACTTTTACTACTCTGAATGCATCATGTATTCAGTTTAAATGTGCATATAATTTATTCTTGAATAAACAAAAAAAATGAGATCATCACCAGGAGCCATGGTGGTGCAGTGGGTAGCGCTGTGCCCCACAAAGGGGTTTGAATCTGGGTCCTGGCCTTGTGCGTGTGGAGTTTGCATGTTCTTCTTGTGGAGGTCTGGGTTTCCTCCAGGGTCTCCAATTTCTCCCACAGTCCAAAGACATGTGCGTCAGATGACTTGGGGATTCTACATTGACTGTAGGTATGAGTGAATGATCTGAGTGCCCTGTGGTGGGCTGGTGCCCCACCCAGGGTCAGTCCCTGCCTCACGCTCCTGGTACCCACGACCCTAGTTAAGGTTTAAGTGTTTATAGAAAATTAGTGGGTAAAATGTGTCGTCACAAATTTGCATTTCTGTTTACATACTTTTAGCAATAATATAATAATATGCAGAGAATGTTTTTTATGTCATGTATGTGTTTGAATCAAACAAGTTCAATGCATCACCTTCAGAAGAGTCTGCAGTCATGCCAGTCATGTTAGTCAGTCTTGTTAGAATGGATCTTCTTTCTTTTCTCTCCAGTTCTTTTGAGGCTATGGCTGAAGGGCAGGGTTGTGTTTGAATTATAAGACCGTTGAATACTGGTCTTCCAGGCCTGCTGTAAGGTGTTTGAGGACTTACTGAGACTTTTATAAAGTTATTTACACCGATCAACTACAGACTGCAAAAATTGTTCAGGAATTGTTTAAGAAAGATGACAAAGACAACAAGATGTTGACTTGGTGTCCAAATTCCCTGACCTCTGTCTGATGAAGCGTCTGTGTGATGTTCTGGACAGACTAGTCCAGTCCATCAAGGCCCCATCTGTAAGTGTAAATTAAAGTGTCCATTTGTCATATATGAACACACCACAGCAGCACAAAATTGTTCTCTGCATTTAACACATTCACCAAGCGAAGCGGCGGGCAGCCAGCGATGCAGCACCCTGGGGAGCAGTGTGTGTGGACAGTGCCTTGATCAGTGTACCTCAGTGGTGCCACTGGCAGTCCTGGGATTCAAACCCATGACCCTTCAATTGCAGTGGCAGATCCCTATCCACCAGGCCACCAAATACCACTGACAATTTTCAGAACGTAAATGATCTGTTGCTGAAGTCAAGTCACCTTTAACATGTCAGAGGAGCTTTGGGGTCATGAGGGGGACCTACACAATATTATGCAGGTGTTTTTAAGGTTGTGGCTGATAAGCATATAGTGTGAATGGAGGGATCAATGGTAAACAACACTTATGTTGTTTATCAATTGATTCTATTTTAATGTTCTTTAATTTTACTGTGTTATTGTGTGTAGTGTTGTGAGGCACTTCAAAAAGAGCTGCATTTCAAAAAAGTAGCTATTATTGTTCTTATGTTGTCAGTGTTTGAAAATGAACAGAAAGAACAGAAATGAAATATGGATTTAATTTTTTTAATTTTTTATTTAGTCTTTGAAGCGACAGGCCTTTTTGTCATTTTACATTCAGAGAACTCCATTTTATGAATGTGAACATTGCACATGGGAGAAAACAGCACAAGGCCTAATATGCATCTCATTTGGATAGTCAGCAGATGCTCTCTGGAGTGTTCCTGTAATTTCTACCACCAACAGCCTTGCTGTCATTGTTTCTGGATAAGAACTAACAAGTGAATTTATGTATAATTCCAGTTCCAGTATTGTATTCTACCTGCAGTCTTTGTTTGTGTTTTCCTACACCGTGGGCAGATGGTTAGATAATGATGTCTTTTCCTGGAGTTGAATCGGGTGTGTTTAAGCAGAAAAGCACAGGCAGGGGACATTGAGGTATATGTTAAGGCTGCATGATATGACAATAGATTGATTACATTGCTATATATTGTTATTGTAGTTTGTCTTGCAGTATATAACACATTAGCAAATCAATAATGTGACATGGTTAAAGACTGGCCTGTGTTATTTTGACCAAAAACATATATTAATAACATCTCTCTCTCTCTCTCTCTCTCTCTCTCTCTCTCTCTCTCTCTCTCTCTCTCTCTCTCTCTCTCTCTTTACGCCCCTCTCTCTCTCTTTTGCACTCTCTTAAAGACTGTCCTGTGTTATGTTGACCAAAATAATTGACTTTTGTTATATGACATGCCTTGATTCATCAAAACAACCACACAAACAGTCGTCCTGAACTTTGATTGGTCTGGAGGCTCATAGCATACAGTAAAAACACTGTGATTGGTTAGAGGGCTCATTTGCAAATTGCGGTCATCTATGATACTGAAACATAAAAGATCAATATCTCAATACAAGTTAACATATGTACATGTCACTTAAATCTCGACATGGCACCGATATGGGAATTCAAGGTTGATGCTTTTTATGTGCATACCCGCCGATAATTCTGGTTCCGATTAAATAAAGCACACAAACTGAGCTTGAGCAAAGCATTAGCTTAAAAAAATGGAATCTATATTTATATGCAGTTCCAAATGCAGTGCAGGTAATGAAATTCCAATATTTCAGTACATCAACCCCAAATAGGTCTGCTCTTTCTGAATGAAATACTGGTTTGAAATGCTGGCAAATCTAAGCATCAGTTCCGGGACCTTCCCATACAAGTATTCTGATATAATAATACACTCTTATCCATATTTGTGAATGTGGGTGTTTGTTAAATTCGGTGCTGTTCTCCATGTTTTCCACATGTGTAGTGGCTGTGAATCTGTGCTGCAGCTCAGTGTGCTCAGCCTCTGCGCTGTGGGTGCAGGGGTATTTTTGTCTGAGGTGCGACAGGCTCGTGACACATTTTCTGAACAGCGGCATCTTGCTGTTGAAACAACACTGAGGGGAGCAATGAGTCACACCTCAATCAGAATAACACTGCAGGATCCTACTAGAGCAACACACACACACACACACACACACACACACACACACACACACACACACACATTGCTTCTTACTGTCTCTCTCTGTCTCTCTCTCCCACTGTCTCTATACCCCTCTGCCCCTATCTCTGTCTTTCTGTGCCCCCCTGTCTCTTTCCCCCTCTCTCTCTCTCCCTCTTGCTCTTTGTCTCTATGCCCCTCTGTCTCTTTCCCTTTCCCTTTCCCTCTCTTTCTCTCTCTCTCTCGCTCTTTGTCTCTATGCCCCTCTTTTTCTTTTTCTCTCTCTCTCCCTCTTGCTCTTTGTCTCTATGCCCCTCTGTCTCTTTCCCTTTCTCTTTTGTGCTCAGGTTGGGTTCTGACTCTTACATTGTATTCAAGGTGTTTTCCAAGTTTGATTAAAGCTATAGCTCTGAGGTTTTTTTATACCTTTACTCAGGTGGTTTTGTGAAAAGGTACAGGTTTTTTCACTGAAGCAACAGCATTGTGACTTGAGTATGGATTAAGGCTGAGTGCAGTGTGGACTGTACTACTGCAGCAGGTTCACCTCTGTTCTTGCCATAAAAAGGAGAAACAATAGGGTCAGTGTTCCAGTCCTGAAAATGGATGGTGAGCTGATTATGCGCTAATGACCGTCTCTCTGGTCAGACAGTCTGCTTGTGTTCAGTGAAGACTCTGAGCTTCTCCTGTCTTAGAGCAGCAGAGCTCCAGTATACGGACCAGTGGAAGTGGGTCATGTGACCACTTTTATCAAACCCTTCCTCTTACTCCTGTACATTCCCATGTCTTTTGAGCTTTTCCTTAATGAAGGATGAAGGGTGCATTTGGCTGATTCTCTTATCCAGAGCTACTTACAGTCATTAGGTACAGGAACAGTCCCCCTGGAACAACTGAGGGTTAAGTGTTTTACTCAAGGACACAATGGTAGAAAGTGGGGGTTCGTACCCGTGACTTTGTGGTCGTCGGGTTCACAGGCGAGTGTTTAACCCACTAGGCTACTACCTCTTAATTTTCTTGCTCTTTCTCCCTTTCTTCCTCCTTCTCTTTGTCTTTTTTTCCCTCGTACTCTTTCTCTTTCTTTTTTTTCCTTTTCCTTTCTCTTTAATCAGTAGTCCCTGTTTTTGCGTTTTCGGTGTGTGAGCGCGCATCTGTGTATCACCAGTTCGACAGACAGCACAATGGATTAAGACATGCCGCAGTGTGTGAATGAGGCAGCTACTGCAGGGAGAGGGTGCTGCAGTATGTGTGTGTGTGTGTGTGTGTGTGTGTGTGTGTGTGTGAGAGAGAGAGAGAGAGAGTGAGTGAAAGAGAGTGAGAGAAAGAGAGATATTGAGAAAGAAGAGCATGCCTACACCGTCAGTCGCAGAGAATCCTCGGTGATTTCCTCTGCATCGTGCTCTTCTCGCTCTCTCCCTCCCTTTTTCTCTCTTTCTCTCCTTCTTCTTTTTCCTCTCTTTCTCACTTTTTCTCTCACTGTGGTCTTCCTTTCGCTGCTTTGTGCTCTCACTCATTCACTCTCACTTTCATTTACACCGTCACAGTCGCATGCGCGTGTGTGTGTGTGGAGATGGAGTCAGGGTGAGCGTGTGTGATGTGTGTATATGTGACTCAGATTACTGGAGTCATCGCTGGTCTGTGAGATTAGACAGCGTTTACAGATACTTTGCATTTTCAAAGCAGGAAGCTGAGAGGCACAGACTTTCAGTAAGATGATTCTTCGCTTTTCACATCCGCATGTGCTTGTATTTTGTATTTTGAATTTGTCGTGTGTGTGTGTGTGTGTGTGTGTAGGTGTGGGTGTGTGTGTGTGCATGAATGAATGTGGGAAAGTGTTGAGTGTTATTAGATTGTCACCTTTTGTGTTTGGTGTGTGTTTTCATATATGTGTTCAGGACAAAAATGTTCTTATTATGTAGGAAAATCAGGGTCACTTCCCTAGTTACAAAGAAAGTGCTTATTATAGGTCCTGGCAAAAAGAAATGAGATTAAGAATTAAGTTTAAGATCATATATATATAAAGTATGCATGATATGTGTGTGTGTGTTAGGGATGTCAGGATTATAGATTTTGATGGCACAATTATCATCTGGGAAATAATTACAGTTTCACAATTATCTCGTATGTATTACTTTCACAGTGTAGACAATCACATTCTTTATTTTACCTTTTATTTAAAACAATAAACAAATAATAGAGTGCATAAATGGAATATAAACAAAGAGACACTGCCTTTTGAAACATAAATAATAATATAAACAGTGATGCATCATAATAAGCAAAGTCTATTTCTTTAGAATTAAATTGAAGACGACATATTAGCAAATTTCCCTATTCAAAAAAACGTAGTGCTGGCTTCAGTTCTGTCAGCTTATATTAAAGTGCAAACATGTGAGCGTATTCACATTCACAGGATCTGGCCACTTGAGCTGAACACTCTTTCTGACGGCACGCTTGTTGGAATCTGTTATTATGACTGTCATAATAGATGTTTTCCAGAGCGCCAATAGAAACACGGTGTTGAGGAGCCTTTATGCTTAATTAACCGTGCCGTTTTAAAACACGGTTAATCGTGGCTTTCCTAGTGTGTGCGAGTGTGTAAAAAACCCATGTCAAGTGAGTATGTGTGTCTTTTGTCCAGGCTGGATCGGGGTCTCTAAACATGGCCACCATGCAGGACCTGAGGAGCGACTCTGAACGTCTCAATGAGGTCAAAGGTCATCTTGAAATCGCCTTATTGGAGAAACACTTCCTGCGTAAGTAGTGATGAACAGATATCGCCTCTTCCTCTGAAAACCGAGAGATGTGGGTTTAGTGTGAGAGTCTGAGCTGGGAGGTCTGCATCCCTGTATGAAGAAAAGTCTGACAGATTTGTTTCTGCTAACTTCAGTTATACTTCTCTTATTGAATAATCTGATTTAGTTAATATTATCATTTTGCTATCAATACATTCTTTATTTCCATATTATAAATTATATACAGTTACAAAATTTACATAGTTATTAATTATTTACATAGATAATTACTTCTGTTCTTTCAGATCATTCCTCTTTTTCTGCTTAGAATTACTCTGGTCTGCGTTTACTGCTGTCATTTTACTATACTTTCTAAATGCAGTTGAAATAACAGTTAATTACACGTTATGTAATGAATATTGACATGTGATTTACATTCTGTACAAACATTTTTGAGGCTGCCTTTATGACTTTTTTCTGGTTGCCTTAATGTCAAAAAACCTAAACTGGTTTGTGTTTGGGACACTCAAAGCCTGGTTTTGATCTAAACTTATAGTGGTGTTGAAAAGCTCATAAAGTCTAAGCTTAAGTTTAACTGGGCCTGAAAAACAGCCCTTAGCACATTGTAGAGTAAGACAGGTTTATTGCAGTCACTATTCTCAATGTTGCGTTTATGGCTCATCGACAAAGGGCAAGGCTTTAACCACTTATTGATCACTGAGAGAAATCAAACAGGAGGTTGGGATGTTAATTTTCAAAGCTCAATCCTTGTTGCACTTTCAAGACATTTTGAAGTTGTAATTATCCTCTTGATGCACACAAGAACAGTCTCAGTATGATTTTTAAACTAAGGTCATTGCATCGTATCTTGGCTTCCAATATTTGCTCCCTTCTCACTCATCTCCACCACGTTAGTATCTTCTTTCTCTCTCTCTCTCTTTCTCTCTTTCTTTCTCTTTCTCTTTCTCTCTTTCTGTATCTCTCTCTCTCTCTTTCTCTATCTCTCTTTCTCTCTCTCATTCTCTATCTCTCCCTCTTTTTCTCTCTCTATCTCTCTCTATCTCTCTTTCTTTCTCTATCTCTCTCGCTTACTCAATCTATCTCTCTCTCTCTCTTTCTCTCAATTTACATGACTAACACTGGCTAGCTAATGTTAGTTTCCTCGATTTTGGAAAATTAAGTTAATTTAATGAATAAAAGTCTCATGGCGGCTGGGGAAAATTATTTGGAAAGTTCTACTTTGTATTTTAGCTAAGCCCTGGATTTATAAGTGGAAAATATCGAAAGAGAGTAACTACATATGTATGACATAATGATACACACCTCAAAATGAACTTTACGATGACTCGAGTAACATTTACTAAATGAAATACAGTGGAGGAACTGTTGCTCAGTCATTGTAGTGTTGCATGTCGTACACAGTTGTGTAAAAAAACAATGTCGCTAGCTAACGATCATTGGCCTCTATATGCCCTCCAAATTCTCTCCATCAGTGTCGCCCATAAACTCCTGATTTTCACTCGACCCTGGTGACGAAAATAGTGAGAGGAAAGTTCAATATCATTGTAGCTTTAGTCTCTTCTCCTCTGAGTTATTGGTCACTCTTGGTCACTCTGTTTAATTAGCTGTCACTGACCTGACCCTCACAGTCTCCTGTTGGAAAGTCATGCAGTTTGTGTTTACAAAAGTGTGAGTTGGTTCCAGGCCAGCCTTGAAGCAGTGTCACCGACTAGACCAGTCTGTTAGGGGCAGAGTCAGGACTGGTCCTTTGTCTTCTTCAGAGATATTTTCATTGTCATTAGATATGTTCTTTATTTTCAGTTTTAAAACACTTAAATACGTCAGCTGTGCTTTTTCAAGAACATCCATCCGTCCATTCATTCATTCAATCATTCATTCACTTATTCATTCATCCATCCATTATCCCAGCTACTTGTCCTAACCAGGGTCCTGAATTATTTCAGTTTATCTTTGTTAAAATGATGAAAGATGTTTCTATTTGATCATCTCCTACAGTGCAATGGTTCTGCTGGAGTTATGAGTGTTTCTCGAGACAGTTATAGTGCAAGCACTGATGTGTGTGGTGTGGCTGTGTGTGTGGAGTAAGGGAGAGTAATTGATCATCCAATTAGTGACATCATTGACCTCTTGGACAGTGTGGGCCATTACAAATGTGAATGCGGGAATCTAAATGACATATCAGAGCGGTGTAACCGGGGTAGCACCGAGCAGGCCCATTACCTTACCGTACTGAGCCCAGTAGCATTACTGAACTACTGGGGACCAAATTAGAGAGAAATAGGAGAACAGAGAGTGTGTGTCTGTGTTTGCGTGTGTGTGGTTGTTTGTCTGTGTGCTTGTTTTTTACGTTTTTAGCACAAAAATTTCTGACCTACGGTTTCAGAGCACATAGATTGCCATGCATTTGTAAAGTGATTGTTATATTACTTATATACAGTTCTGTGCATGAGTCAGAGACCATCTTTCAATTTTGTTTCCAGTTAAATTGGAATTTAATTGTTCCATTATTAAGTATTCATTTTTTAGTTTAAGGAAAATGAATGACAAATTTACATTCATCAGTTTGTTTATTCTACTCTAATTTTTCTTCTTTTTTGTTTGGCATACATACATTTCCCCTTTATCTGAAAAAATGAAGTACTGTTTGTCTGATGGTGACCGCTTTGGTGGTCTCTCAGGTCTTGCGCAGCTGTTAGGAGTCCCAGTTTCTCTTTTAATTATTATCTAACTCCAGTTTTGGAAACTCTTGCTTTTCCACAAAATTTTGACTTTCCTCTTCTTTATGCAAGTAGATAAATCTATCTTTTATCTAATCTCCTCAGAATCTCCTTTATCCGTTTTAGATGCTTGTGAGATGGAAATGTGTGATGCAATTAAGATGTGTGTGGGTAGCTGCTTGTGTGAGTGTTATTGTCTCTTTGAGAGGGGACATAATGTCAGTGACAGCTTTCAGAACAGCTTTTGTTGGGAACAGCTTTTGTTACAGACACAGCTGTAACAGGTTGGGCTTAAGACTGGAAGAGTTAAAGTGGCAGCAGGGGGCACAAAAGTAAAGAACATTCCTCTACCGTGTTGGTATTACTGTGCTAAGAATGTGCTGAGAATGAGCCACCACTCAAATAACAACCTGTTCACCTGTGATCCTATGAGGGTTCTGACCATTGATTAATGGGATAAAGGGGCGTAACAGATGATGCAGAGAAACAGGTGGACTCCAGTCCATAAAAGTGCAGCAAGTGGAACTGATAAAAGAACAATGAGTGTAGATACAGGGTAGATGTACCTACTAAAGTCACTTGTCAGTACGGTAAACCCTAAATATGACCCCAAATGTGCCCCCATACGCTCCTAATTTCATTTTAAACTCATTACCCATAAAGAAAATGTAAAGAAAATGTACTGTACAGTGGACACTGAACTCCCGCAGTGCTAGAATGTAAAATAAATACCAATGTTACCCCTGTATATATACTGTACTGTAATTCATGCACAGGCGTTTTCTTTGCTATGCGCTGTCGTTTTCTTTGATATGAGCAGGATAAATATGGTATTAAATTAATTAGAAAATCCGCGATGGACTGAAACCGCGACTGCTGATCCGCGTTAAAGTCGGGGGTTACAGTATATAGTGTATATTGTGTAGAATAGAAACAGATGTGTATGTTGGAGTTTCTGACCTTTGACTCAAATCTGTCAGGAATGCAGATAGGATTATGTGTGTGTGTGTTTGACGACAACAGGACAGAGTTTATCACAGTATGTCATAGGACACACCAATACTGTGCACTGGTCTTCTGGGATTCAACGTCACTTCATTTAATGCTTACGTACATGCAGTATATACAAAATTGAGCAGGTGATATGCAGGGCAGCACTAAAATAGAAGCTTGAGGACATGCTCAAATATTGACTTATAAATTCTGTTGATTTAATTCACCCTTTAAACCACAGGCCTTTTATCAGTTGTTCATTTTAAGACATTATACATATTCTATAATATATCACATAATTAAAATATAACAAGACAAAATACCGTCTTATTATTATTTTGCTACATATTGCAGTATTGCAGTTGGGATACATACATTGTAATATATTAAAAGACACCAATAAAAGCCTTAAGGAGGCATAGTATTATTTTTTTTACCAAAATTTGTCAAAGATGCTCACAGCTTACAATGAAACATTGGGACTGGTTATAGCACACATTTAGAGTGTGACACACCACTGTATAAACTGGTTAAGTTTGGAATGAGTCAAGGAGTCATGCATACTTATGATATTTTGGAAGCATTGAAATACAGCACCCTTACTTGCCTTAGACTATTTAGGGCATTAAACTACAACATAATTGCCAAAAGCAAAATAATTAACTGGTCAGCTGTACATCATGTCTGTTGGTTCCAGTCTTACCCAGGTTTAATAATGGACCCAAATATTAACAGTATACTAATAGGAACGTTCTGAGAGTGCAGAACTGAAGTGCCGACCCACTTAAAGACCCTTATAATTTAAGTGTGTGTTTACTTGAGTAATATGGGGTATGATGACTCTCTATCTCGCTCTCCTTGTGTGCTAAATGTTGTGTGTGTGCTTTGGACCAAGGTATGCGTCCTCCCCTGCCTCTGTCACTCTAGGGGCAGTGTGGCTGAGCAGGCTATATTAAGTGTGCATGTGTGTGTATTTACCCCTAAGCCTTGTTCGGCTCCTCCAAGCAAGACATTAATAGTGCTGTCCTATTTAACGGTGCATTAAGGCTGACCCGAGGTCAGTTACGGTCAGGAAATGTGTACATGTTTGTCTTGGGATTTCCCAGTACACTCAGACACACGCTGACTTCATCTGAGCTTTCCTTTTGTCCCCCCCAGAGCTAAACCGAATTAACCATTAACTCTGTCTGCACAGCAGTAAGTAGCAGGAATGGAAATAATGAGTAAATATGTGAATGTGAGTAAACATATGGTTGAGATGAATGTGATTAAACCATTTCTTTTTGTGGGAGTGCAGATATTCCATTGTGCGGTTTTGTGTGTTTGTGTGTGTATTTGTGTGAGTCTATTTGGATGGGAATGGGGTTGGGAGGGTTGATACTTAGTCATGCCCTTATCAGCCTGCTCTTAGTGGAGCTGTGGGAGCAGTTAAGCATGAGAAACCATTAGTAGCAAATGGAGTGTGTGTGTGTGTGTGTGTGTGTGTGTGTGTGTGTGTGTGTGTGTGTGTGTGTGCGTGTGTGTGTGCGTGTGTATATAGATACTCTTGCACACATAT